>JAZAYU010000792.1:85341-152235 GCA_038501625.1 Corbicula japonica | reverse complement strand
AAAAGTAAACAGTCATTCAGTACATCGGCTTTTTTTCTCATTTATTGTCTACAAACAACTTTATGGTGCTGTGACCAGGACGAGCACCATTCATCTAATTATTTTACAATTTTTCTTTTTGTACTCCATACTTAGAAACTGTGGTGAATTTGTGGTAAATAGTCTGTTATTGAGCAAATGATAATAAATTATTTTATTATGTTGGTGTCAATGTTGTTTAAGGCTTAAATTGAAATGTATAATAAACACACACTTAGAAAATACAAAGTTTGATTCAGATTTACTGAACTACTTCCTTTGACCTCCTTAGTCGTTTTGATGCTTGAATTTGGCTTTAAAGATTTTATTTTTTACTGTTTTCCTTTTTCAGTTGTAAAAACTAGGAACTGGAAATTTGTCAACTGCTCTGCGATTGGAGATATACAGAGACAGAAGTGTAGTTTTAGCCAGTTTTTGCCCAAATAATCTGTTATACTGCAATCTGCCTGCCATTTAGAAATACATGATGAAGAATCCCAAATTTTTGGGGAGATAGCCTGTCTGATATTTAATATTAGAAACATTGAATTTGAAAGAGTTTTTATATCGCCTTATGCATGGTTTTGATATACATGTACTTTTATTGACATTCTACATTTTTATTTGAGTGGAAGTATGAATTTATGCTTAAAATTTTGTGTGATAAAGGTTCTTCAGTTCAACATAAACGGCAAGTCTTACATTAAAAAAGATACTTATATATTTCAGGACTATTTCTTTGACAAGAAGCAGTTGGTAGAAGGTGAACCGCCCTCAGATAGACTGTGTAGAGTATGTAGTAAAATAGGCCACATTGCCAAAGAGTGCCCTACAGTGAAAGCAAGGAAAGAAAGGTCAGAGATATGTTTCTACCTGTATAGTAAAGAAGAATATGATGAGTGGTAGATTTTAAGGATTTGATAGGTTGCTGATGAACTTTTCAAATGTGTTACACAGATAAAATGATAATATAGGAATGGAACTGCCTGCATCTACACTACACTTTTCACTAATGCGTATACAATAAAGTACTGTGATATTCTCCTTGAAGCACAAATAGAAAAAAGCAGAATATTGTGTTTGAGTGGTAGAATTAATTTATATAAAAATAACTAGTTCTTGTTGTGGCTCAACCAAGAAATGATAAGCTTGAATGTACTAAACAAAGAAATTTGCATACAAAAACAGACTTAAAAAGAAATTTGTTATCCAGTAAACTGTTATTTTTTTTTGTGTGTCGCTCTTTCGAAGAAATGGCGATACATAGGGACCGCTTTGTCTGTCCCTCCGTCGGTCCGTCACAAAAACTTAACGTTGGCTATAACTTTGCCATTTCTTAATATTTCTTTATCAAACTTTCAAATTATACTGCTTATGACAGCATGCTCGAGATGATGCCGAATTCTCAAGGTCAAGGTCACATTTAATGGAGTTATGCCCCTTTTTGCATTTGGATTTTTACACGAAAAACTTAACGTTGGCTATAATTTTGTCATTTCTTAATATTTTTTCATAAAACTTTCAGATCATATTGCTTATGACAACACACTCGAGATGATGCCAAATTCTCAAGGTCAAGGTCACATTTGATGGAGTTATGCCCATTTTTGTACTTGAATTTTTACACGAAAACTTAACGTTGGCTATAACTTTGTCATTTCTTAATATTTTTACATCAAACTTTCGAATTATATTGCTTATGACAACAAGCTCTGCTCATGATGATGCCAAAGTCTTTTATGGAGTTATGCCCCTTTTTGTACTTGCATTTTTATTCCGACATAGCACCAGAGGGCGACACAAGTGTTCAACTGAACGCCCATCTAGTATTTGTTGAGTATTATCTTTAAAAATGGCATGTATATGGAAAATCACAGTGTTTGATGCTCAGTTCTCTATATAAATGACATTATGATGGAGAGTAATTCTGTTGTTTCTTCAGGAATGCTTTAGAAAAGCAGAGGAAAGAAGATATGAGAAAGTTAGACGAAGAAGCGAGCAAATCATCTCCAAAGAGTAGCCAAAGTTCAACTCCTAGGCAGTATAACAATCCTCAACAGTCTACACCCAGACAGTATAATGCTAACAGAGGTACAATAAAAACAGTTCTGCTTCTGGATGCTAATAGTTTGCATGTCAACTTTAACCATTTCCTTGCTGAAGTTCAAAAATGCGCTGCTCCATCTTCCAGTTTTCGTTTATGAAAAAACCCATATGGGTTTGGCATAGCACTGCCCTCTTACCCAGATTAGTTGTGTTCCATTTCTAAACCTGCTTCTAATCAAATTGACATAGTTTTCAGTACTGTACTGTACCTATGCTGTTAATTGAATGCATTGTTCTGAATCTTATTGTGTGTAGTAGATGATTTTTCTAGAATATAGAAATTCATATTTTTTAATACTATATATATAACAGGATTTTCACAGAATACATTAAGGTGCTTCCTAGTTGTATATATTGTATTACATTTAATATGTTTATGGTTTCAATATTTAGATAGACCTTCCACATCAAGATCTTTGTCCGACCCATCATCTGATGATGGCAGACATTCCCAAGATCAAGGTTATCCAAAAGTTTACCAGAGACAACATTCCCATCACAGCAGTGCTTCACCACGCTCGCAACATTCGCATCATGGTAGTCCATCACCACGCCCACAACACCAAGTACAGAGTTATCAGCATGGCAGTAACTCTCCCGATAAGGTAGATTTTAGGGATGAAAACGAGTAGCAAACATGATACTCGGGTACTCAGATCTTTTTCTGATCGAGTACTCGAGTACTTAAAACCTTCTTATAAAGTTAGAGGAAATATCATCTGCTTATGATCGTACCAGGTATGATCATGTCAGACTGTCTCTCATAATTCTTTAGAAAGTAAACAACACATTTACAGGAAACAAACATAATTAAATGACATTTAATAAATCAATTTTGAGCATCAACTTTTCAAAACAGTCAATTAAATAAGCAAAATTAAATAAGCTCGTGTCACTAGAACATCCCTGTAAAAAATACACACCATGCAAATAGTGTTTGTTTACGATATTTTATTTTTAAGTCAAAGGCATTTATTTGTTGATTTGCTAATGTAAGTGTGTTGGTATTGTTGTGTTTAAGATCAATGTAAATTCTTAGATCTTGCCATCAATGTTATTCTGATAGCTCAGTTCACCCTCCATCAGTCATTTTGTACCGCATCTCCTGTCATAGCACTGTTTAATGACTGCTTCTTTTTATTTTACCAATGACTTAAAAAAGGGGTATAAAGTGTTACATAAAAAAGGTGTAGGGTTTATAGTCTGGTATCTTACAGAACACACTCACCTGACTCACATTTACCCCTGATCACTGAATAAAGTCATCCGTTAACAGTTGGCGCTGAAAGGAACAGAACATTGGCTTATATTCGTCACAGTTTGCATTTATACACCTGGGTGGAGAGAAGCAATGAAGTCTTAATTTCTTATTCAAGGAAATTAGCAAGTCCGACTTGAACCCGGGAACCCTTTCGCTTTTTAATCTGATTGTAAAAAATTGTTAGTATTTAAAATACAAGTTTTTAATGGTTTTCTCTACATAAATGCTCCTTGAAAAAGCAGTGTGAAACCTCATGAAATGTTGGAATAAGTTTTTGTACATATGCACTGTTGTAAGAACTTGTTTCTTTAGAATTTTAGTGAACTTACTTTCAAGATTTGATTGTTTGCCATATTTCTTGTAGGCTTTTGCAAGTTACTGACAGACACTGTTTATTAAACCCTAGTATTATCTTCTTTTTAATTCAGATTACTTTAAGAAGGAAACCTGTTTGACCAAATATGGATCTTTTAAATGATTAACCTCTAGAATGCAAACAATATTAGGAAGTGTTTAGAGTCATTTTATGAAAATTGTTTAACCCTTTATGGGATATGGCAGTTATCTCGTGGGCAAACAGTTCAAATCTGGATCAGCAGGTACATCCATGCTATCTGATCAGGATCTGAACTGTTCGCTTTTGATTCATTAGGTTATTTCTGACAGATGTGCCAGGTGATCTGGATCTTTTTTCGCCCATGATATGATAGACGTATATAGGTGGTGAAGAGTTAATAATCAAGCTTACCTTACCTTTTTTTATTTAGCGCCATTTGAGATCATCGCCAAGCTCCTACAATACTGATTACCACGGTAACTCTTACAACTTAAGTCCCAATTCATCCCAGCGAGATTACCAGCAAAACTACAATTCAAACAGAAGGCATCAGAGCAACTCTTCAAGGACCATTATGTCCCAAGGTCCTTCCAGCTTAGGATACAGGCAACCACCAGTTTATGGAGGGAACCAGCAGCAGTATTTCCATGGCAACCAGAATGATAATGCTAGTCAGCGGGATCATGCCCCAGGTCATAAGCGGAATAGAAATGGAGCTCAGCTGGGACCCAATCAAAATAGACAGCAGCAGAATTTAATCCATGGGGATAATTATGCTTATCCTCAATCTCCATCATCAAATCAACAGCAGCCATTCACAAGGGGTCAGAGCTTTGAAGGAACTCCGCAGGTATTTGTAGATCCCAGTATACACAATATGGGTTTTGGATATCCTTGGTTTTATACTAACTCACCATTTAACTTACCAGCAGTGCCTGTGGTTATGAGTTCAAGCATGGCTACATGTACAGATTATTTTCATCCATCATTGGCTGGGTTTACTGCTAGCAGTCCACCAGTTAACTTGGTGAATAGTGGAGCAGGCTATCCACCAGTTTGGTTTCCTGCTCCATTCCCAGTGCAGGTTAATGAAGACCAGTCTGGACAGGGATCCAGTAATGAACTAAATACTGAACAAGGGAGATTACTCGCTGATCTAGGGGAAACAACTGAGGTATTGTTTTGTGAAGCTTGAAATGTGCACATTCTGCTTGTTGTATCCTTGCAGCTTCCATTCAAGCAGTTCTTACAACTGGTTCATGGTTTCTCTTTTCATTTGTTGTGCATTTCCCTAAGTAATTTGATATTCTTCAGTACATAACATTAATTCATTGTCACAAATGATTTTAAATGCAGTGATTCAATCTTTCTAAACAAGTTCTTTTACAAAATATAAATTATATAACTAATTTATTGTATTATGCACAAGAATAATGTCTAATGGAGATATAGTAATGCATTATTTTTCATATATTTGCAAAAGTAAATTTAGGCTTACAGATATATGAAGTTCATCTTGTTGTCTTTCCCAACTTCTGTTTTTCTGTAGAATGAAACAATTTTAGCCTGAATATTCATTCCTTTTTATCTATTTAGATACCTTTAAAACAAAAAAAAAATCTATGAAACTGAAACTACCTAAATGATAGACTTTATACTTCACAATTATCCTCACCATTCCTTTATTACTTTCATAAAGACATCACAAACAATCAACAACAGAAAAGAACCTGAGGGGTTATAAGTGTTTGATTCTGAACAATCCTCATCACTCATTTTATTTTGTTGGTTCCTTTACGCTTTACTCCATATATAAGGCACTTTACTCCATATATAAGCCTTTTATCAGATAGGAGAACAGTGTAGATCCAGATCAGCTGGCACATCCATGCCCTCTCTTCAGGATCTGAACTGGTTGCTTTTAGATCCATGGGGTTGTTTCTAACTTAGAAGTGAACAATGCAGATCCTGATCAGATGGTTCAAATGTGCCTGCTGATCTGGATCTACACTGTTGGTCCTTGCAATAAAGGTATATTTATGGAGTAAAGAGTTAACTTCTTTACTGTTTGATGTTATTTGAAATAACATGAAAATAGGTTCACTATATCAAGGCTATTAGCATGTATAGCTTTAATCCTTATCCCATTGATTATAGGGTGTACACTAGCCAAAGATAAGACCTTTATTGTTTTCAGCTTACTAACACTTGTGCTATATTTATTCTAAAACTATTCATATTTTTCCTATATTAACACATATTTCATATTTTTAATACGTAATTGTTAAACTTGGGCAGTAATATTTGATGAGGACTTTTTTTTATTAAATGTCAGAATGAAAAATAACTGTATTGATTGTTAATGTAACTAAAAACTTTCTCCCTTTCATAAGCAACCATCTCTATAACTAATTTATACATTGTATTTTATAAAGTTGTGCACCCTCAGCATATATAATTCTGCATTATCCTGCATGCATAATTCCATAACTTATTGTTGGTAAAGGCCTTTGATGGCCTTCTTGGTAGTAGTATCTTATCTATCGCTGAGTCGATTGCAGGTCCCAAGATCATAAAACTGAGATTGGAGACCAGTCTCAAATCTCAAATATCTGATTGCCTGAAATGGGACCAGTCGAAATTTCAGCCAATCAGATGCTTGAGATTTGAGACTGGTCTCCTGATTTAGTTTTATGATCTTGTCCCAGGTATTAGGAGGCACATCTCATCCACTTTACCATTTTAACAAGGAGACTTACTTAAAAATGAATTTAAACCTGACTCTAGCATTATAAATACCCTATTTATTACTATAGAGTAACAAAAGTATTGATAGTTATAGATATGGTAACCTGAATTGTCTTTCATACAACAATTATCTTTAAACAGAATAATTCATGGGGTTAAAGCGAAAAGGTGATATCAAATTAAAGAAGCTGTTAGAACGTTTCATTTTCAGGCCACAAGATACTTTCATCTTTACTGTACATTTAACTCTCAGTATAATTTTATGGTTATTTTGTGATCTTGACTTTTCAGACATCCGAGAGAAAGGTAAATGTTCAGAGGTCGGGAACTCGAGGCAAGGTGCCAGATGTAGGTAAGACTGGGTTCATGAAGTGTTTTTTCATTTACCCTTTCCTCCATAGAAACACCTTTATTGCGAGGGTGAACAGTTTAGATCCAGACCAGCCTGCACATCCGTGCCGTCTGATCAGGATCTAAACTGTTCGCTTTTTGATTTGTTAGGTTATTTCTGACCAAAATGCGACCAGTGCAGATCCTGATGATAATCAGATGGCACTGATGTGCTGGCTTATCTGGATCTACACTGGCCACACTTGCGTAAAAATGCATATATATGGAGGAAAGGGTTAAAATATGCAATTAGTAGAAGATTGTTACTACATTATATAAAGTTAATCATATTAGAAGCTGGTGTTATCAACATTTTTTCTTGGGAGACAGATCATAATAAAGCCAATAATTACATTTATTCACAGGTATGTTCAAGCATACATGTTATTCCATTTTTGTGAGAGTATTTCATAAGGCATGCCTGCATTCATGTATCATCATGTTTCGAAGGAAGTAATTATGGGATGCAAATGAAAATAACTAGTTCCAGTGTTGATAGTTATTTTTGACACATGGTATTTTCCAAGAAATTCTTGAAATGCATATTATTAGTGTGCTTTAATTGTTAGCCAATAAATTTAACTATCAAAAAAGAGTTAAGGTCAAGAGGTCCAATTTTCCAAGGTTATAAAACTGAGAATGGAGACCAATTTCAGATCCCAGCTATCTGATTAGTTGAAATTGAAAACAACAATAACAACAGAACTGCCTTATCACTAGGTTGATAAGACAGTCAAAAGCAAGGAAACTCAAAATAAAAAATAAACTTAACTACCTGCATTTAGAAAGATTATCTTTGAAAATCAGTGTTAAGCTGTTTTGTTGAGCTCTTTATAAAATGACAGTTATTTAATATTTTTAGGTATAACAGTGAAGAATGAGTACTACAGTAGTAAAGGACAGTAACAGATGGTTGAGCTTGTCAACAGAGAACACTGAACAGTCCTAGGTTGCAGCTTTATAACAGGGATCTGTTGACATGTCTTGAACTTTGTTAAATGCCATTGGCCTTTGTTTAATCACGATTTGTGATGCATTGTTTAGAATTATCGGGAGTGTTCAGCTGTAACACTGGTGATTGTGTGAGTGATGGAAATGGATATGCCATATTATATCTGATATGTAGAAATGCAGGGAGGGGAATGTCTGTCCAGAACAAAACTGAATGAATGTCAAACTTTGCCTTTTTGATCAGGTTTAACCCGGAATTCTTAAAATGACAGCATTAGAGGCAGTAGCTATAGGGATAGCTCATTATTTATGATGTAATTTAAATGAAATATTGTGTACTTACAAATAGAGATACTAACAATATATTGTCAGTTGAAAGCCTTCTTTGTTCAATTGCTGATAGCCCATCCTGGCTTTCAATAAATTATTATATATTGAGTCCAGAAATGCATCTGATATATATATATAAAGTTTTAAGTTATTGAGGGGAATGTGAAAGTACATATAATTAAGTGATAATTAATGAAGCAGTTTTAGACTACTCTTCAAAAGCAGTGTGTTAGTAAGAAGTTATTTTGTGAATTTGTGGGGTTTTATGATTTTTGTTCATTTAAAACATGCGAAAATGACAGCTAAATTAAAGGTAATATATTTTTTTATCATCCAATGTTTAAAAAAATTCTCACAATGTATATTGAGGTGCTGTCGTCTTCGAAATACTGTTTGATTAATTGGGTTTGAATCCTAATGGAGTTAATTTTTTAAAATGATTTCCTAACACCACAGTTGGGACATGAAAACAGGTTTCATCCCATGATGTGTGATAAATGTTTGTTGGAAAAATCACTATTAAATAAACAAAATTAAACTGTACTGTATTTTGCAATAGGTCAGAAGATACAAAAGATGTAAAATGAGTTGCTGATGAAATAAGTTAACTTTATCAGATAATTTTCTGACTGTATTGTCATGTTTATTATTCACAGTGGTTGTATTAGACATTTATAAGTTAATCCGAATCCGATACCGTTAGCTACTTGACGGTTATCATGGGGATCTTCTCAAAATAATAAAATGCTCTTTTATGTTATTTATGCTGTACGGTGTCTTTACAGCTCAAAGAATCGGGTAGAGTTTCTCTCCAAGTTGTTACATGTAGCATTCTTCTGGCAGTACGTAATGATTTATTTCATACTTGGTGCATTAACTCAAACTTCTGGACATGAAGAAAGCCGCTTCCAAAATTCTAAATATCACAAATGACGGTTTCATTGATTTGACTTGTATAAAGTGTATAGGTTTCGACCATACTCCTTGCTTTGCTTTCTGCTCCTCTACAGAGGGCCAATGTGCATATGAGAAAAATTTTCAATGAAAAAAAATAAATTAGCGTCCTCAGCTTTCAGTGTTTTCTTTATTTTTACTGCAGGCACACTCACACCAAAAATAATGAGTTTTTGTAGAACATGAAATTAAATAGTTACAGTTACAGAGTTTGAAGATCAATGGCGAGACGGCGCATGTGCTGCGCTGGTATGTCGTGGTATGTATGTAAAATACAAAGAGTTTATACATGCTTACTGACCATACATGTATTTCTTTACCGAAATTCCCCTACTTTAAACCCTAAAGATACTTTATTTATTAGATACACAATTTCATACAAAATTGTTTTGAGAAAACCCCCACGAAAACCATCAACTAGCTATCAGATTCGGATTCGGATTAACTTATAAATGTCTATTTGGAACAAAAGCTTTCAGTTAAAGTGCCATACAATTAAGATTGATTAATCATATATCACAGAAATCAATCACCATTCATCAAGCTTGAAGTGATAAGCACAGCATTTGTCACGGTTGAGACCAGTGTAGACCCAGATCAGCCATTTGTATCCACTGAGTGTTATCAGGGTCTACGTTGTACACTGTTCATTCAACACATTTCTATGAAATACCATATATGAACCATGAATAGACTGGCTCAGACTGGTAGAAAGAAGTTGCCATTATATTATTCCTGTGTATAAAAGTTTTTTGTTTTTTTCAACTGTCAACATATTTTCGTATCCATCATTTAATTTTTCAGATAACTTGCATGTTTTTTTATGTGTCGTTAAATTATTGATTCCTGCCTAGTACTTGATTGCATATGCTGTTCGATTAATTATTTCTATCTGGTACCAGATTGCATATGTTGTACAGTCATTGATTTTTGTCTGGTACCTGATTGCATATTCTAATGAATTTTTTATTCCTGCCTTTTACCTGTTAGTACATGCTGTTGGATTATTGATTTCTATCTGGTACATGATAGTATATGCCATTTGATTTTTGATTTTTGTCAGGTACCTATGACTGTTTTTGTTTTACACAGGAAATAAGCATGCAAGTGTTTTCTTATTTTTTCTTTTTGTTAATTTTAAATAGGCTGAAATAGGTTTTAAGAAAATGCCTTAATTACTATAATAGGTGCTTGATTAATAGTAATTTGTTTTTATCTTGCTTTACATGTATTTCTTTCCTGTTTCTATATTACTTTTATTGTAAGGTTACTGTCATTAGATAGCCACTGTCAGATTCCTATAATTGGAAGTTTCAAAATGTCTTTGTTGACTGCTAATTTTGATGAATTGTTTTAGACTGTTTTATAGCTTGTACTGCAAGTACAGTTACAGTTATTGATACATTTCTTATTAGTTATTAAAATTGGATTTCAAGTATTAATATCAAAATAAAATGCTAATTAAATGGTTCTTATTAAATTTCTCCAAGTGTTGATTTGAAAAACCTGTATTGAGAGTTGCATTTCAGATCAATGTAGACCCATATAAGTATGCAAGTGTTTGAAGTTTGTTCAGGGTCTGCATCGGTATTTATTGCAGTTTGTAATGCTTGGGGTAATAGTACAACTATCGATAATTTGTTTGGACTACAATATTATCTATAATTGCTTTTTAGATATTTAATAAAAAAACATGTGATAGTTATTATTTTAATACCTGGTTGTGAATGAAAGGGGGGTGTGCTTGAAAAATATGGAAAAATCAGGAATTTGTCTCTAAATTGATTAATTTTTTTCTTGTTGAACAAAAAACAATAAAATGTATTGTGTGTCATAGACAAATAACACTTTATAGTAAAATCACATAAAGGTTATGAGAAAATTGTGCACAATTGCAATTTCTTTCCAAATATGGTAACAACTTTAATGTTTAAAATATCAACAAGTACAACTTTCCCTTTAACATGCCCAATATAAGAATGGTTTAACATTCACATCTAGACCGTTGAAAATTTAGAGCATACAACATGTTAAAATACCAATGTTTATGCATGACAAGCCTACAAATTGTTATTTGACAATTCCTATATAGAAGTGTATTTATGTTGAATTAACTTGTTTATTGCCTTCTTTCATTTTTGTATAAATACTGGGACCCATTATACACCCAACCAAAGTTCTAATTGGTCATTAATTGTGTATGATTACAATGTATGCTAGTTTAGTTTCTTCCCCACATCAAAAGACGTTGTGGAAAGAACTGTTTTGTCTTGAAATCAATGATCTAATGTCTTTTTAATCTTTATTGATTGTTTTCTTAAATAAATCTTTAATAAATCCAATACCATTTACTTACACCACAGTCAAAATTAGAACAGTATTTAATTGAAAGGGTGGTAATTTTAAGATTGGATACTTTGAAAGGGGTTTATTTAAACAAATGTGTTGTTGATTCATCATGTTTTCTGTTTTTCCTACTAATGAGGGGTCCTATTAAGAGCAAATTTCTGTTTACTTAACCTTTATATGCAAGAAATGCTTTTTTAGCCAAATTAAGGATAACTCTCGCCAAACTGTTCCAAAGTCAATTATTACAAGATTAAAGCTTAAGTTGAAGACTGTTGTTGGCATATGGTCATAAATAAATAGTGAATTCAATATCTTTCTAATACAAAATTACGGACAAAAAGTGACCAATTAGAACTTTTTTTGAGTGTATATGAAAAAGAGGATATTTGTTTGAATGTTTTTATTTCACACGTAAACACAAAATCCATTGTTTTTCCTTATAGCGCATGTAGCATAGCCACAAGTTAAAATATCACCAAAACTGATACTTGGCAGAGGTGGATCATATCAGTTTTTAGTGTTCACAAGTGAAATAATATTGGTATTGAAACAAAAAAAATCTTATTATTCTATGTTTTGTTGTCAAACAAATCTACAAAATTGGAAAGGGAGGTTATAAGGGTTGAAGAATTCTGGTATGGTTATACCTCTTAAATGACAACTACAAATATCATGTGCCATCTTTGTTTATCAGCCTTGTGTAAATTAATTTTGTTAACAATGTTTGTACTAATTTCCATCTTTTATTACACTAAAATTTGTCTGTACACCAACTTAAAAAATTAATCTCCATTTAATAATAATTGAAATAAGTGTTTTACACCTCTGCTTTAAACATTAATATTCTTCATAAATATTCTGGATGTAATTTAATTTACAAAATTGAGAAATGATTTTAAATTTTAATAGTGGAACTTGCAGATACATAAAATACGTTAATAATAATTTTTTACCCCTTGCCCGCATTTAAAATAGAATCTTATAAGATTAAAGACAGCTTTTTTACATGAGTTTGCAAATAATATGAATATTATAAAAGTAACTGTTGATATTGTGGCAAGGAGTTATTTAAATGTTGGTTATATGTATTTGTGATTGGTGGTTTAATGAACTTTGTAAATAAAATAACCATAATTTGAAAACATTTCTAGTTGTCTTTTAAATATAATTGATAAAAGTCCAGGTGCTTTTTATGGGGATTAACAACATTCAACAACACCAAGGATGCTGTCTAACATTTATTTTATCTTACATGCCAAAAGCTTAAAGGGAAAGATACAGCCTATTCAATTTATACTGTATAATTATACATGCTTTTTATGTGAAACTTAACTTGTAACATACATCTAGCTATCATACACTTGAGATGTTTTCATGAGGCCCATGTGATTGTTCAACCACATAGGTGTATAATTGCAGTAAAATTGTATTTGGAGGATTACAAATATTATCAAGAAACAATTTACTTTCATTTCGTTTGGTGTGTAACTGTTACTTAATAAATGGGACAATGTGTTTTTCATTGTCTTTAATTTACATTGACTTGTAAACTCATAACATATTTCTCTTATGATCAATATTGTTGGACAATACTCTTCTTGCTTTCCTCATGCCTAATCCCACAGTTGCCATTGACCGTCAACTAAAATTACGGATGTCTTTAAGATGAGTTAGTATTTATTGTCTATTCATTGTCTTCTATCAACAGTGTATGGTTGCCATTGCACTCGGGTCCAGTGTCTGTAAATGTTGTTTGGTCAACTTATCTTCTTAATGCAATAACGGTTTAACTCCTTTCATTTCAATGTTACTTATGGCATTCTTGCAATAAGGTGACAAACTGTTCAATTCCTACTCTTGTAAACTAGTGATCAGTACTAATTTCATATTGAGTTATCACTTTTTAGCTCACCTGAGCCAACGGTTCAAAGTGAGCTATTGTGATCAGAAGAGGACCAGCATGTCCGTCGTCCGTCATCAACTTTTATTTGTTAACCCGATAGAGGCCATAATTTTCAACCGATTGTCGTCAAATTTTGTCAGAATGTTTGTCTTGGTGTTGTCTCGATCTGTTTCGAAACTGGGTCATTTGGGTCATAAACTAGGTCACTAGGTCAGATTTAAGCACAACAAATGTTATCGCAATAGAGGTCACATATTTTGTTAGCGCAATAGAGGTCACATTTTTTAGCTCACCTGTCACAGTGACAAGGTGAGCTTTTGTGATCGCAATTTGTCCGGCGTTCGGCGTCTGTGAGTAAACTTTTGCTTTAAACAACATCTCCTCTTAAACCCCTGGGCCAAAGTTGATGAAACTTGCCACGGATGTTCTTTGCATGAAGCTCTTCCAAAGTTGTTCAAAGAAATCATTCCATGCAGAACTCTGGTTGCCATGGCAACGGAAAGGAAAAACTTTAAAAATCTTCTTCTTTAAAACCACAAGGCCTAGAGCCTTAATATTTGATATACAGCATCATCTAGTGGTCCTCTACCAAAATTGTTCAACCTATCCCCTGGGGTCAAAAATGGCCCCGCCCCAGGGGTCACTAGTTTTACATAGACTTATATAGGGAAAACCTAAAAAAATCTTCTTCTCTAAAACCACAAGGCCTAGAACCTTGGTATTTGGTATGTGTCATCATGTAGTGGTCCTCTACAAAAGTTGTTCAAATTATTCGCCTGGGGTCAAAAATCGCTCCGCCCCGGGGGTCACTAGTTTTATTACATAGTGTTATATAGTAAATCTTTAAAAATCTTCTTCTCTAAAACCGTAAGGCATAGAGCTTAGATATTTAGTATAGAGCATCATCTAGTGGTCCTCTACTAAAATTGTTCAAAGTATCCCCCTCACTAGTTTTATTATACCCCCGCATACGAAGTATAGGGGGTATATAGGAGTCATCATCCGGTTGGTTCGTTGGTTTGTTGGGCGGTCTGTCTGTGGCACTTACAGCGTCAACAGTTTTCAAGATATCGACTTGAAACTTTAAACATATGTTCGTGAGTACATTTGCGCGAACTTTTTTTTTCTCATGTGGATCAGTCCATTATTTTTTGGAGGGGAGCACGATTTAACAAAATCTTGTGACGCGAACTACTTCTACAGTTTTTAAGATATTGACTTGAAACTTGATACACATGTTCGGCATGAAGTGTAGATGTGCGTGACATATTTTTCGTGTGGATCAGTCCATTATTTTTTGCAGGGGACATGATTTAACAAAATCGTGTTATGCAAACTTCTAAATCTTGTGATGCCAACTACTTCTACAGTTTTTAAGATATTGACTTGAAACTTGATACATATGTTCGGCATGAAGTGTAGATGTGCGTGACATATTTTTCGTGTGGATCAGTCCATTATTTTTGCAGGGGACATGATTTAACAAAATCGTGTTATGCAAACTTCTACACTTACTATGTCAACAGTTTTCAAGATATCGACTTGATACTTTAAACATATGTTCGTGAGTACATTTGCACAAATTTTTTTTCTCATGTGGATCAGTCCATTATTTTTCGGAGGGGAGCACGATTAAATAAAATCTTGTGACGCGAACTACTTCTACAGTTTTTAAGATATTGACTTGAAACTTGATATATATGTTCGGCATGAAGTGTAGATGTGCGTGACATATTTTTCGTGTGGATTAGTCCATTATTTTTTTGCAGGGGACATGATTTAACAAAATCGTGTTATGCAAACTTCTACAGTTTTCAAGATATAATACTTTAAACTAAAATTGAATGTTCTGCATGAAGTGTGTATGTCAGTGACATATTTTTTGTGGATCAGTCCATTATTTTTTGCAGGTGAGCATTATTTAACAAAATCTTTTATTTAAAATCTTATGATGCAAACTACTTCTCCAGTTTTCAAACTTTAAACATACGTTTGTTAGTAGATTTCCATGACATACCTTGTTTCATGTGGATCAGTCCATTATTTTTTAGCAGGGGAGCATGATACAACAAAATCATGTGACATGAACTACTTCTACAGTTTTTAAGATATTGACTTGAAACTTGATACATATGTTCGGCATGAAGTGTAGATGTGTGTGACATATTTTTCGTATGGATCAGTCCATTATTTTTTGCAGGGGACATGATTTAACAAAATCGTCTTTTCACCAAGACAACTTGTACTTGTTTTGTGATATGAGAACCTGTTGGGGCAAGTGTGAGGTTGGTGCACCCTAGAACCTGGTTTAAACCCCCAGTGGCAATTTGATTTGCCACTGACCGTTCCAAGGCGGTAACCCCTCGGGTTCTCATTTTTGTTTATTGTTAGTGGTGTCTTTTTTGAAACTGATTATTATGCCCCCCTTCGAAGAAGCGGGGGTATATTGCTTTGCACATGTCGGTCGGTCGGTCGGTATGTCGGTAGGTATGTCGGTCGGTATGTCGGTCGGTCCGTAGACCACATCTTGTCCGATCAATAACTAGACAACGCTTTGTGATACAGTCCTTATATTTGGTGTGGAGGTTGGTCATGACCAGTAGAAGACCCCTATTGATTTTGGGGTCAGTAGGTCAAAGGTCAAGGTCACAGTGGCCTTGACCACAAAAACCTTGTCCGATCAATAACTAGACAACGCTTTGTGATACAGTCCTCATATTTGGTGTGGAGGTTGGTCATGACCAGTAGAAGACCCCTATTGATTTTGGGGTCAGTAGGTCAAAGGTCAAGGTCGCAGTGGCCTTGACCACAAAAACCTTGTCCGATCAATAACTAGACAACGCTTTGTGATACAGTCCTCATATTTGGTGTGGAGGTTGGTCATGACCAGTAGAAGACCCCTATTGATTTTGGGGTCAGTAGGTCAAAGGTCAAGGTCACAGTGGCCTTGACCACAAAAACCTTGTCCGATCAATAACTAGACAACGCTTTGTGATACAGTCCTCATATTTGGTGTGGAGGTTGGTCATGACCAGTAGAAGACCCCTATTGATTTTTGGGTCAGTAGGTCAAAGGTCAAGGTCACAGTGACCTTGACCACAAAAACCTTGTCCGATCAATAACTAGACAACGCTTTGTGATACAGTCCTCATATTTGGTGTGGAGGTTGGTCATGACCAATAGAAGAACCCTATTGATTTTAGGATCAGTAGGTCAAAGGTCAAGGTCACAGTGGCCTTTGCATACAAAAACGTTGTCCGATCAATAACTAGACAACGCTTTGTGATACAGACCTCATATTTGGTGTGGAAGTTGGTGGTGACCAGTAGAAGACCCCTAAGACCACATCTTGTCCGATCAATAACTAGACAATGCTTTGTGATACAGTCCTTATATTTGGTGTGGAGGTTGGTCATGACCAGTAGAAGACCCCTATTGATTTTGGGGTCAGTAGGTCAAAGGTCAAGGTCACAGTGGCCTTGACCACAAAAACCTTGTCCGATCAATAACTAGACAACGCTTTGTGATACAGTCCTCATATTTGGTGTGGAGGTTGGTCATGACCAGTAGAAGACCCCTATTGATTTTGGGGTAGGTAGGTCAAAGGTCAAGGTCACAGTGGCCTTGACCACAAAAACCTTGTCCGATCAATAACTAGACAACGCTTTGTGATACAGTCCTCATATTTGGTGTGGAGGTTGGTCATGACCAGTAGAAGACCCCTATTGATTTTGGGGTCAGTAGGTCAAAGATCAAGGTCACAGTGGCCTTGACCACAAAAACCTTGTCCGATCAATAACTAGACAACGCTTTGTGATACAGTCCTCATATTTGGTGTGGAAGTTGGTCGTGACCAGTAGAAGACCCCTATTGATTTTGGGGTCAGTAGGTCAAAGGTCAAGGTCACAGTGGCCTTGACCACAAAAACCTTGTCCGATCAATAACTAGACAACGCTTTGTGATACAGTCCTCATATTTGGTGTGGAGGTTGGTCATGACCAGTAGAAGACCCCTATTGATTTTGGGGTCAGTAGGTCAAAGGTCAAGGTCACAGTGACCTTGACCACAAAAACCTTGTCCGATCAATAACTAGACAACGCTTTGTGATACAGTCCTCATATTTGGTGTGGAGGTTGGTCATGACCAATAGAAGAACCCTATTGATTTTAGGATCAGTAGGTCCAAGGTCAAGGTCACAGTGGCCTTTGCATACAAAAACGTTGTCCGATCAATAACTAGACAACGCTTTGTGATACAGACCTCATATTTGGTGTGGAAGTTGGTCGTGACCAGTAGAAGACCCCTAAGACCACATCTTGTCCGATCAATAACTAGACAACGCTTTGTGATACAGTCCTTATATTTGGTGTGGAGGTTGGTCATGACCAGTAGAAGACCCCTATTGATTTTGGGGTCAGTAGGTCAAAGGTCAAGGTCACAGTGGCCTTGACCACAAAAACCTTGTCCGATCAATAACTAGACAACGCTTTGTGATACAGTCCTCATATTTGGTGTGGAGGTTGGTCATGACCAGTAGAAGACCCGTATTGATTTTGGGGTCAGTAGGTCAAAGGTCAAGGTCACAGTGGCCTTGACCACAAAAACCTTGTCCGATCAATAACTAGACAACGCTTTGTGATACAGTCCTCATATTTGGTGTGGAGGTTGGTCATGACCAGTAGAAGACCCCTATTGATTTTGGGGTCAGTAGGTCAAAGGTCAAGGTCACAGTGGCCGTGACCACAAAAACCTTGTCCGATCAATAACTAGACAACGCTTTGTGATACAGTCCTCATATTTGGTGTGGAGGTTGGTCATGACCAGTAGAAGACCCCTATTGATTTTGGGGTCAGTAGGTCAAAGGTCAAGGTCACAGTGGCCTTGACCACAAAAACCTTGTCCGATCAATAACTAGACAACGCTTTGTGATACAGTCCTCATATTTGGTGTGGAGGTTGGTCATGACCAATAGAAGAACCCTATTGATTTTAGGATCAGTAGGTCAAAGGTCAAGGTCACAGTGGCCTTTGCATACAAAAACGTTGTCCGATCAATAACTAGACAAAGCTTTGTGATACAGACCTCATATTTGGTGTGGAAGTTGGTCGTGACCAGTAGAAGACCCCTATTGGTTTTGGGGTCAGTAGGTCAAAGGTCAAGGTCACGGAGGCCTTGACAACAAAAAACCTTGTTCGATCAATAACTAGACAACGTTTTTTGATACAGTCCTAATATTTGGTGTGGAGGTTGGTCATGACCAGTACAAGACCCCTATTGATTTTGGGGTCAGTCAGTCAAAGGTCAAGGTCACAGTGGCGAGGTAAATGTAATCCTCTCATTGGATGACCTGGTTATTGATATATAGGAGTTCCACCGTCTTGTAAATTGCTTTCATGACTGGTACCCTTCATTGCTAAAGCTTACAAAAGTCTCTAAATTTCCAAAAATTTAAATTCAATGCTAATAGATATCACTTGCACGTCAGGGGGGGGGGGGGGCATTTGTGTTTGACAAACACCTCTTGTTTTATTAACCATGCTCTCTCCCCCTCTCTTCTTCTTGACTGTGTGGGGAGGCTGTTTTTTCTGAATGTGGCGATTCCTGATATGCATATTTCACCTTTTGATACATATGTTCGGCATGAAGTGTAGATGTGCGTGACATATTTTTCGTTTGGATCAGTCCATTATTTTTTTGCAGGGGACATGATTTAACAAAATCGTGTTATGCAAACTTCTACACTTACTGCGTCAACAGTTTTCAAGATATCGACTTGAATCTTTAAACATATGTTCGTGAGTTCATTTGCGCAAATTTTTTTTCTCTCATGTAGATCAGTCCATTATTTTTTGGAGGGGAGCACGATTTAACAAAATCTTGTTACGCGAACTACTTCTACAGTTTTTAAGATACTGACTTGAAACTTTATACATGTGTTCGGCATGAAGTGTAAATGTGCGTGACATATTTTTCGTGTGGATCAGTCCATTATTTTTTGCAGGGGACATGATTTAACAAAATCGTGTCATGCAAACTTCTACAGTTTTCAAGATATTATACTTTAAACTAAAATTGTATGTTCTGCATGAAGTGCGCATGTAAGCGACATATTTTTTTGTGGATCATTCCATTATTTTTTGGAGGGGAGCATTATTTAACAAAATCTTTTATTTAAAATCTTATAACGCAAACTACTTCTCCAGTTTTCAAACTTTAAACATGTGTTTGTGAGTAGATTTCCATGACATACTTTGTTTCATGTGGATCAGTCCATTATTTTTTAGCAGGGGAGTGTGATTGAACAAAATCTTGTGACACAAACTACTTCTACAGTTTTTAAGATATTGACTTGAAACTTTAAACATATGTTCGGCCTGACGTGTACATTTGCGTGACATATTTTTCGTGTGGATCAGTACATTATTTTTTGCAGGGGACATGATTTAACAAAATCGTGTTATGCAAACTTCTACAGTTTTCAAGATATCTAATTGAAACCAAAATTGTATGTTCTGCATGAAGTGTGTTTGTCAGCGACATATTTTTTTGTGGATCATTCCATTATTTTTTGGAGGGAAGCATTATTTAACAAAATCTTTTATTTTAAATCTTAAGATGCAAACTTCTTCTCCAGTTTTCCAACTTTAAACATACGTTTGTGAGTAGATTTCCATGACATACTTTGTTTCATGTGGATCAGTCCATTATTTTTTAGCTGTGGAGCATGATTCAACAAGATCTTGTGACACGAACTACTTCTACAGTTTTTAAGATATTGACTTGAAACTTTAAACATATGTTCAGCATGAAGTGTAGATGTGCATGACATATTTTTTGTGTGGATCAGTCCATTCTTTTTTGCAGGGGACATGATTTAACAAAATCGTGTTATGAAAACTTCTACAGTTTTCAAGATAATCGACTTGAAACTGAAATCATATGTTCTGCATGAAGTGCACATGTAAGTGACATATTTTTTATGTATCAGTCCATTTTTGGTTGGAGGGGAGCATTATTTAGCAAAATCTTATGACACAAACTACTTCTCCAGTTTTCAAACTTTTAACATACGTTGGTGATTAGATTTGCATGACATATTTTTTTCATTTGGATCAGTCCATTATTTTTTAGAAGGGGAGCACGATTCAACAAAACCTTGTGACGTCAACTACTTTTACAGTTTTGTTTACATCCGGTGAAAACCCAAGTCGCTATTTTTAAACACAACTTTTGCAGCAAATTTTCAGGATTTCAATTATTTTTCAACTTTCACCCATGAAAGATGCAAACATCATTTCTGTATCATTTCATCTACTCTGACAAAGCAGTATTGCGGGGGTATTAATCACCTTCAGTGATAGCTCTAGTTACATATTGTTATATAGTAAATTTTAGCAGCATTATTTTTTGATTTGATTTTACCAAACTTGCACACGACTCTTGCAACCATTGAGCAGTTGTTGACAGGTGAGCTACCCAGGGTCCTATGGGCCCTCTTGTTTTATCTTATTGTCATAAAATTTGGTATGAATATTGATATTGATGGCCTCTACTCAAATTATTGAAATCATGTTATTGTATTGCACAGGGTCCATGCACTAGCGTTTTTTTCCTTTTAAATTCTGTTATTAACCTTTGATTTTCTACAGTTATCGACCAGATTTTGACAAAAACTTGATACCATTTTAAAATTCAATATTTCTGAACATTTCATTCACTAGATGTTCAATGATAAAATTTAAAACATACATTTTAGTAGAAAAGTGAAAATTGTAAGTGTCAAAATTCCAATATTTCTACCTGTCTTCAGCTATATTATCATAGGTCATTCCTCTTGATTTGTTAGTGACCTATTGAACTCTGCTGCTTAGGTCTGTCTTATGTAATATTAAAACAAGAGTTATGGAGATTTATATAGGGTAAATTTTATGTCATTTTATACAGATACTGACCAATAAACATTCTTACTTTATAGCATTTGAAAAAATATTTTTCTGAATATTTTATTTACTGTTTTAAAGTAAAAAAAAAACACAACAAATTTGTAGCAGATTCTCAACATGTTCAGACTATATTACAGAGAAGTCTTAGCTGTATAGTATACTGTTTATGTACATTAACTGGCAAGTTAATTGGAGGTTCAGAACTCAAGAGTTTGATTTTTTTTCTGAGACTAGGCAGTCAATAGCTTGGGAACGATCTCTAGTCTCGGGTTTATTTTCTTTGTTTATTCTTCATTGACTTTAGTTCGTAAACATACAGAGGCCAAAGTAAATAGAGGCCAAGTTTTTCATTTGATTATCATCATCTTTGATCAGAATGTTTCTCTTGAAAAACCAAAAGTAGATTTCTACTTTCAGTTTGAATCCGGATGTAATATTATTTTGACGAATTGGCACTAAACGTTGTAGACCAGCAGATACTTATTCCGGGTGTGAGTTGCTTTGATATATTGTCCATGAATTTCCGAGTTCTCATGCTAACGGGTTTTCTTTTGTTTTAGTATGTCCTTGGTAATTAGAACATGAATTAGACTAAATTGATCTTGCAAAAATTAACTACATCCTTAGCTAAATACATTCCTTTACTAAAATAAAGGTGGCAATAAGTATTTCCCCCAAAATTCATTTTTGAAATTTTAGCCTGTTTTCGCCATTTGCAATGTTTGCAACCCCTAAAGTTGTGCCTTTTTTGCACTTTGTTTCTCATTAAAGTGCACTTGGCATAAATCAGTTTGGGACAAAATGAGATATAGACTTGAAACTTGGACTATATACTATTAGTCACTGACATAATCTTGACCATAACCACCAAGATAAATAACTCTGATACAATTATCATAAATTTATGTTTCTTTTTCATTAGATTTTGTGTTTGGTTTTTATGCACTTGGTACATAACTTTGTAGCTATTATAGGTATCAACTTCAAACTTAAAATACTTTTACACCATCATAATCTACATCACTTTCATCAATACTTACATTTTTCAAAGTTATGCCAATTTTTAACTAGAAGTTTGTGTTAAAATTTGATATTCTGTAACAATATAAAAGTGAGTGATAGTGAACTAAAAAATGTCCCTAGTCATAAATTTTAAACAAGTTTTCCACCTCTTTCAAAAATATTTCATATTCTTCCCTTGTTCAGTTAAATATTTATGGTTCATTAAGGAATTATTTCTTTTATTTGAAATCAATTTCCTCACTTACCATTCACTTCTTAATATTATTCCTGTTTGCTAATGAATGTTTGGTTATATTTTTGTTGTTCTTTTAATCATTATTTTGCTTTTTTCAAATGAATCGAAAAGTCGAGTGTGCTGTCTCCTCGGACAGCTCTTGTTATATTTGGCATGAATGTTAACGTCAGTGGGGCAGTCATGTGCAAACCCCAGGTTCCGATCTCAAATGACGAGGTCACAGGGGTGAGCTTGTTTGGTCCAAAACGTTGGAAGTCATTTAACAATCTTGTTTATATTTGGCATAAATGTTGACCTCAGTGAGAAAGAGTATCTTGTGCAAACCTGAGGTTCCTCTCAAAGGTAAAGGTTACAGTTGCACAGGTCAAAGGTAATGTCAGATCTTGTCCAACCCTAAACTTTTAAATGCATATAATGTAGGAATTATAAAAATATGGTCTTCTTGTTAAGAAATGAATATTTTGGCATGGCTTGTTACTAAGAGAAAAAGACCTTAACTATCTATGCCCAATTAAACTGGCATTTCATTATTTGGTATATAGTGCATATTCACAAGCGAAAAAATAATCAGCCTGTTTATTATTGTCTCTTTCAAGCAAACTATATTCAAATCTCATCAAATGTCATCTTAAGCTAATTTTCTGTTGCATATTTATTTACATAAAGGAAGAGTCATTTGCTATACAATATACAACACCCTTTCTTTTTTGAATTTTGTTCTCTAAGAAAGTTAACGTTTGTGCTTGATTTTAAATTTCTAAATATGAGTCGTATACCATTCCATGTTACACAATTCTTCTCAGTTGTAGCTGTATACTGAGTTATGTCATTGTGAAGTTGGAGTATGTTTCGTTCATCTGTATGTATGCAAGAACTGCCTCATGGCAAAACTTGTACTGTTCCTGTAATAGATAAAAACGTTTTATCTACATTCAATTGCAATTTACAGTCTATATACAGTCTATATAATTATTAAGTGATTTCACAGATTCAATGGAAATACATTTGAAATAGAAGAATTATTCTTTTGTATGTCAGGTAATGGCAGCTATGAATAATAAGACATAGATACCTAGATAACACCGGCTTCAGAGGACAATACGAATCATATTGGCATAAGAGGTCCAGTAATGCTCACAAAACTGACTCGAAGTTGTGGGTAACGGTTAACAACCACATCGCACTACTGTTGGCTAACTGTTATGAATGCTAATTATGTCTGGTTAGTAGTAACACTTGTTTAGAGTGACCCTATTTAATATTGAAACCGAAAACGGTCAATTTCTTGTTGTTACAATTTCGAAAATTGTTCATTCCAAGTTATGATTCTGTTTGGAAAGCATGTTTTAGTATGTTTTATCTTAAATGTACCGTGCTAGATATAATCTGTTCCCTGGCATTTCTCATTTCTTCAATGGTGTGTGATATGGCGACATCTTGTTCAATCTTTAAACGATCTATCACCGCAGAAACAACACAAAACAGTCCGCTCTTCTCTGCTCCGTTCCTATAGATTAAGAGTATATTGTGAAATGAGAAGTGCATTCTCGTTTCTGTTTTTAATATACTATCTATACTTTAAAAGCTACATTCGATAAATACATGTTTTACGGTTTTTACTCGTGCTCGTGTTACATTTATTAAATGTCAGTTATCAAGTGTCTTTCTCAGCTTGTTTGGTGACGGTAAGCAATATCACGTTAATAAACGATGTCAGTCAACAAATGGTTATGATTTGAAAACATACATGCAGTGGACAAGAATTGTCTTGTTTCCAGTTTGTTGTTGCCAGGACTGAACCAGCTCTAGCAGAGAAAGCAGCACGGTTGGAGATTCTGGAAGACTGGTATCCGATTTCCAGCCACCACATTGTAACAATTTTATTTTTCGATTCTGTAAAATAAATCAAAAAGTTGTTCCACAATACACATTATTCTGCCTGTTATAAAGCAGCCTTACATCAATAGTACATATTATACACTCCGCTTGTTTATCCACACGGCGTGGTCCTCTATATGATCTTGAAAGATAAAGCTTATTAAAGAGCATTCTGATTATATTATCAAAAACAATATACCTGATGGTTAAAGCTAACAGTCATGGTAACAACAGTATGGTGTCTTTCAGTCGTCGTATTGTTCTTTGAAATAATCATGTTACCAACCTTTACCGTTGCTTGCTTACAAGGCCAATATATCTCGCTTTCCTGAAGCAAAAGACAATATGTGCTTGTTCTGTTGTAATATGTAACTTAAAAATAAATAAAATCAAACTTTATGTTTTGATGTCATTATTATCAATTTTCTCTACAAAACCTTACTAGATATCACTGAAGGTGATTAATAATTTAATACCTATCAAAACTGCTGTGTCAGAGTATCCACAAAAGTTGCATGATAATTATCTTCATTTGATTTCAAACGATCCCGCTCCCATAAAAATATAATGCACTGATCAATGACATTATTTTTCACACACCATCCTACACTTTATAAAACAGATGTCAAAATTTTGAAGTCAGTTTAAAGTTTCAAATCAATATCATTAAAACTGTAGTAGAAAGTTTTCATCAGAAGGAATTATAGAATCGTAATCCCCTCTAAAAGAAAATGAGTAGTATCTGGGCCGGTTTAAACCCAAACAAACATTACGTAACATTACGCAACATTATGTAACATGACCTAGATAGCGGCCATCTTGTTACTAAAAATACATGACCTACTTAGCGGCCATATTGTGACGAAACATGACCTAGATAGCGGCCATCTTGTTTCTATAAATACATGACCTAGATAACGGCCATCTTGTAACTACAAATAAAATCTTATTTTAGCGGATGACGTTATATAATCTATTGTCAGTCAATATAACAAATCATATTTTTGAAAAAAATAAGATCATAAATATATTACATCATTTTTTGAAAAACAAATTACTACATTAAAAAACAATAATGTATTACATCATTTTCTGAAATAAACATCATTTTCTAAAAAAGATTACATCATTTTCTGAAAACAAAAGACACATGATAAACCGCAGTAAGTATGACGTCATGCTGTTTAAGAAAAATAAAAAAAATATCGCAAATACCTTGATGTTCACCCCTCGGTGTCCAGCGACGAAATGAACATCAACGTTCAAAGACATTCATAGTTCGAAAAGCGTTTCTATTGGTTCATTTCTTTCTATTCATTAACGTAGCTTTTCTATTGGCTCTTTCCTTTCATTTATTGTTAGAGTCAATAATATCGGATAATAGACTTTATGACTCTATTGTTACACCGGTTCTTTTGATTCCATTCAAAAGACATACCTACGATTGTTATAGACAATAATATAAATTATAAATTGTATAATGATAATAGACTTTACAACTCTATTGAAACACGGGTTCTATAGAACCGCATTCCGTTCTTTGTTATAAAAGAAATACCAATACTATAAATTAGGTAATGATGAAAGACATTTTTAGTCTCTATTGACATGTCAGTTCTTGCTTCTTTGTTTAATAAAAGAAATAACTTCGATTGTTTAAGTTAATAATATAATGAAAAAGACATTTAGTCTCTATTCATAGGCCGATTCAATAGATTGCATTCCATTCATTGTTATCAGAAATACCTTTTATGATTCGAGTCAATGATATAAATTAATAACAAAAGATATTACATTTTCCATGGATAGGCCGGTTCTATAGATTTCTTTGTTATAAAAGAAATGCCAATACTATAAATTGGATAGTAATAATAGAAATTACGTAGCTATTCATACGCCGATTCTTTAGATTCCATTCATTGTTATCATATAAGTAAATAATTATTGACATGTCGGTTCTTGCTTATTTGTTATAAAGAAATACCGATACTATAAATGAGGTAATGACAAAAGACATTAATTCTCAATTGATACACGTGTTCTTTGAAGCACATTCCATTATTCAAAGAGTTCTATTATTGAAGATATTGGTAAAAGGTGTTATTGTCAACTGATTTGTATAGACTTGTTCATAAAAGGTGTTTATCGGCTTTTTGCTCCGCGTCACAGGCAATAAATGTTTCATTTTAGGACTGGGTTGTGTTTCTTTAAATTTATTTTAAATTACTTTTAAAGCATGGAGTTGTTTTAAAATGTCTTTCATTGAATCTTTGGTTTAGCGATCACAGTATATGAAATGACGAGATATTTTTCTGACAGTGTACGAATAATAAAGCTTTATTTATTATATCTTATTTATTCACAAAATACACGTACCCGATCTTTACTCCACGCTATCCAAACATGTCGATAATGTAACGTCGGTTCTTTGCTGAGCATGTAAGCGTGATCAACCACCGCCGCCGCCGCCACCAACACCAATACCAACACCAACACCACATTTTCGTGACTGTCGTACGCATATTTGATATTACCGTTTTAAAATGTGTTAAGCGTGTTTCTATTTTTATACTGCTAGCGTATTATATATAAACTGTTGAAATATTTGTTAATAATGTTTTCATTTTTGTTATGTTTAAACACGGTTTTGTCCGTTTACATGCTTTTTTCCATAGACAATGTTTTCATTTTCGTGATTGTCGTACGCATTTTTGATATTCCCGTTTTAAAATGTGTTAAGCTTGACATGTTGGTTCTTGCTTCTTTGTTATAATATCTTCGATTGTTTAAGTCAATAACATAATGACAAAAGCTATTGAGTTTCTTTTTAGACACAAATTCTTTAGAACCGCATGCCATTCTTTGTTATAAAAAATACCAATACTATAAATTAGGTAATGATAAAAAACTTATTTCAACTTAGAAATCCCGAGTATGGGGACGAATTTGTCAATGAAGAACTGGAGAGCTTACATCAGATGTTGGATGGACCTCTAACAATTACAGAAAGTCATCAATCTAGAGATAGCGACTTGGAACTAGCGTTAAACTACGTCAACGAACAAGAGGAAATAGAAGGGGCGATTAAAGCCCTTCTATTTGACGAAGAAGTAGAAGAACTGAGTCGAGTATGCGTCGATGACGGAGAATGGAACCCCCCAATTATACAGATAGGGGGTGGAGATGAGCCAAGACCGGGACCGTCTCACCAACCGAACGAGGGACCTTCAAACTTACAATACGCGATAAGGAAAACCTCAGAGCGCACGTATGCAAAAAATGCGGCGGTGGACCGAACGTACCGAGTCAAAATTGACGAAAGGCACAACGGTCAGCGATTGAGAGACGTGCGGGAAGGCTTACACGAATTGTTTGAAGAGGTGCTGGACGTAGCCCGGGGAAATTTAGCTGGAAACGATTTGGGGAGGGTCGTGATACAACATGATGGATTACACGACCCAATCGTAGTACCGTTACAGCCCTGGGACGAATTAAACGTCAACACAATCATGGAAACCATCGAAAAAGTACTAAACAGTCAGCAAGAGCTGGGAATTGACGACAGTTTTGAGATAGCGGTAGGATCAATCGATTTACCGAAAGGAAGCGGCGGGCCGAGACGACGCATCACAAAACTAAAAGGAGAAAAAAATTCGCTAAAACTTAAAACATCCATAGTAACCATTGAAAATAACGATAAACTGTGTATGGCGAGAGCGATCGGAGTGGCGTGGGCAAAATTACGTAGATGTACTGATGACGAATGGAAGGAAATTACCAAACAGCGCGGCAAAAAAAGCAACTTGGATTTAGTTTTGGAAAACCAGAAAGTTTCGACTAATACATTATCAAGATCTCTGTAAAAAGAATAGGAAAGAACAACAAAAACTCGCGATTGCACTAAGTCAGAAGGCAAGAGTACCCTTGGACCGACCCGCGAGTTTAAACGACGTGGAGGCGTTCGAAGATGTCCTGGGAGTGCGCGTGATGGTGGTCAGTGCTAGACTGGGTAACAAATTTATTACCAGCCCCAGTACAGACGATCGTCCATGCATTTACATTTACCTCGTGGACGACGACCACTTTCACGCCATTACCAGCATCACAGGCTTCTTCAGCGCCATATATTTCTGCTCCACCTGTTTGAAACACTTTAACAACAAGGAAAGTCACCAATGCGATAGTTATTGTATTATATGTAAAAAGGACCAATGCCCGGAAACAGAAAACACAGTAAAATGTCAAGACTGCAACATGGAATGTAGATCGCAAAAATGTTTTGATAATCACAAAGAAAAAACGGTAATCAAGAAAGGAAAATTCAAAACCAGCGGACCATCACAGTGTGAAAAATATTGGAAGTGCCCCCAGTGTTATAAAGTGCTAAGGACTGACAAAAGGAAGAAAGAAGATCACCAGTGCGGGGAATATCAATGTACAGCATGTGAACAATACGTAATGGACGATCATTTATGTTATTTAAGATCAACACCAGCAAAGGAACATTATAATTCGAACTTTATATTTTTTTATTTTGAGTGTAGCCAGGATGAAATGACAGAATGTGAAAATGGATTTAAACCTAGTACAAAAATTGGATGTAAAGATTGTCAATCGCAACAGGTATGTAAATCTTGCTCTAAATGTCAACACTGTAAATCGTCTTGGTGCGGGAAAGCCACGCATCGTCCTAACTTTGTAGTGGCTCATTCAGTATGTCAAAAATGTATCGATAAACCTTTAACCCCAGAATCTGTTTGTACAAAATGCGGGACCCGTTGCGACAAATGTGACAACTCTGATCTGCATGACAATGAAGACCCTGGACCGTGTCCCGGAACATGCGGATTCAGAGAAGTCACATTTGAAGGAACGGATACCGCCGAAAAATTTTGTGAATGGTTATTTTCCCCTCAGCACACCTATTTCAAAGTTTTGGCTCATAATATGAAAGGTTACGACGGCTATTTTTTGTTAGAATATTTAATAGACCAATCGATGAGACCCACCAAGATTATTTACAGTGGTTCAAAGATTATGTATATGACAATAGAGTTAGATTTACATATCAAAGTGATTGACAGTCTCAACTTTTTACCTATGAAATTGTCGGCCCTCCCTAATGCTTTTGGATTGACTGAATTGAAGAAAGGATGGTTTCCCCATTATTTCAATACCGCGCAGAATCAAAATTATGTAGGCCCTTACCCAGATGCTCAATATTATGGTCACGACTTTATGAGTATTGTAGAAGCGATGTAGATATTTTAAGGCAATCATGTTTGAAATTTAGAGAGTTGTTGATGAGTGCTACGGGTGAAAAAGTAGAGTTTGTGAATGAGAAAGGAAAGAAAGATGAAAAGTGGTTCGGCGCCGTGGACCCATTCGATTCCGTCACCATAGCTTCCGTTTGCATGAATGTTTTTAGAACAAAATTTTTGGAAGAAGAATGGAAAGTAAAATTAGAAGGCAACAACGATTGGATTCCGGCTAAATTATTAGATGGGAAGCTATCGGTGAAAAAAGGAAACGAATGGATCCGCGAAACCGAACTACGGAATGAGAAAGTGAAAGAGAGAGAGTTTGTGAGTTCCCCAATAGCAAAAGTTCCTCCCAGTGGTTACAACGATAAATACAGTGAAGTGTCAATACAATGGTTAGAGTGGATGGCGTGTAAGAAAAATATCAAAATTCAGCACGCTTTAAATATAGGGGAGAAATCTTTACCGGGAACACGTTACAAATTAGACGGTTACTGCGAAGAAACAAACACGGCCTATGAATATCACGGATGTATATTTCATGGATGCCCTGATTGTTTCGCAGACAACCGAGAAGAAACGCGCCATCCACTCACCAATCAATCATTAAATGAACTGTACGCGTTAACATTGAAAAAGAAAGCTTACATCGAACAGTTAGGCATGAAATATGTTTGCATTTGGGACCACGAATTCAAAAAACAAAAGAACCAAAACAACGAACTCAAAGAATTTGTAAAAAGTTTAGATTTAATGGAAAGGTTAGACCCTAGGGCTAGTTTCTTCGGGGGTCGCACCAATGCTAGTCAACTCTATTACCAAGTACTTGACCAGGAACAAATCAAGTACGTGGATTTCACGAGCTTGTATCCATGGGTGAATAAGTATTGTCAGTATCCCGTAGGTCATCCCACCATCATCACCAAAGACTTTAAAAACTTTGAAAACTATTTCGGAATTGCTAAAGTAAAAATATTACCACCTAAAGGACTCTATCACCCTGTACTTCCGTATCGCTCAAATAACAAATTGAAATTCCCACTATGTAGGACCTGCGCGGATACTGAGAATCAAAACCCATGCGAATGTTCAGATCGAGAAAGAGAGTTGACTGGTACTTGGTGTACCCCGGAGATTCAAAAAGCCCTCCAATTAGGGTACCAAATTACAAAGATTTACGAAATATACCACTGGGAGGAAACTACACAATATGACCCCAAAACCAGAACAGGTGGACTGTTTGCCAATTACATAAACACATTTCTAAAGTTTAAGCAAGAGGCAAGCGGTCCCCCTGACTGGATCAAAACAGGAGAAGATGCGACACAATACATTCAACAATACTTACAGAAAGAAGGTGTTTTGATGGATCAGGAAAACATTCGGAAGAATCCGGGTTTGAGAGCTCTGGCCAAACTATGTCTCAACAGTTTCTGGGGCAAGTTTGGTCAGAGACTCAATATGCGCCAGACAGAGTTCTTTCACGAACTAGAGGCCAACCTATTCTTCCAACTGTTTTCCGATCCAACAAAAGAACCTCTCAATTTTCATATACTTTCGAATGACATGATACAAATAGAATGGCAATATAAACAAGACTGTCAACCAGAAGATAACAAAACAAACATATACCTAGCTACATTTACGACGTGCTGGGCCAGACTCAAACTCTACGGTGTGCTCGAACAGCTCGATAGACGAGTACTGTATTACGATACAGACAGCGTCATCTATGTGAGTCGCCCTGGACAGTATGATCCACCGTTAGGAGATTACTTGGGCGAACTCACGGATGAGCTTAGTGGAGGCGAGTACATCGTAGAATTTGTGTCTGGAGGGCCTAAAAATTATGCATATAGAACCAACAAAAACAAAGAGACTTGCAAAGTCAGAGGATTTACTTTAAATTATACCAATAGCAGACTCATAAATTTTGAAAGTGTAAAAACAATAGTGACTGATGAAAATACCAAGCAAACCATTACAGTAACAAACCCTAGCAAGATATGTAGAGACAAAAGAAAAAGAAAATTGTACAATAGAGAAGAAAAGAAAATTTATCAGATGGTGTACACAAAACGTAGAAAATTGGATAATTTTGATACAGTACCTTATGGATTTTAATTTATGTATATACTGTTTTAATAATTGCTCATCATGTTTTCATTTTTGTCATGTTCGTACACGTTTTTGTCATTTTGCATGTATTTTACCATAGGCAACGTTTTGATTTTTGTTATTGTTGTTTTCATTTTTGATGTTCACGTTTTAAAATGTGTTAAGCTTGTTTCCATTTTTTACCTATTGATTGTATATATTTTGTTATTAGAATGATTGTGTATATTTTGTTATTGAAAATTTATGATATTAAAAATATGTAAGAATAGCTCGTTTTGTCGTGAGTGTCATCCCATTATACGTAAGAATATGAGTATAGCCGAGACTAATACCCCCGAAAGGGATGCTTTCATTCAATTCCCAAATACTGAAGAGGAAAGAAGGTCTAACGGGGAACGGTGGCATTTGTTAGGAACTCGCGTGCCTCAGGCGGAGATTGTCTACTTTTGTCAGATGACCATCGTTTATATTATCATTATTACTTCCATCATCAACTTATCCTTACAAAACGGCAAGAACGAATTGTGGATTAGCCTGCTCAGTAGTTGTATCGGTTACGCCCTCCCTAGTCCTAAACTGAAGAAATGAAATCGACATTACCACTCGAGCCTTGTTCCAGTATTTGTATCAGTGGCCAAACGGGAAGCGGGAAAACGCAATGGGTGTATAGGTTTTTACAGAATATGAATGACATGTATTCTACTGATCCACCGACGCGAGTGCTTTACTGTTATGGAATCTATAACGATTTACTGGACATCATGGAGCGAAACATACCGAATTTTAGCAGCAAAAAAGGGTTGCCGTGTTCAGAGGAGTTGGACGAATTCACGAAAGACCGACGTCACAAACTTATTGTTATTGACGATTTGATACACGAGGTCGTACAAAACAAGGAAATGGAACTTTTATTTACTCAAGGAACGCATCATCGTTGTGTAAGCGTCATCTTAATAACTCAAAACCTGTATCCTAAAGGCAAACATGCCAGAACCATCGCATTGAATACGTGGTACATGGTGTTGATGAAAAATCTGAGAGACGTGTCTCAGGTCGGTATTTTAGGACGCCAGTTATACCCCGGTAAAGTCAAGGGATTCATGAAAGCTTATGAAGACGCGCATAGCACGAAACACGGGTACTTGCTGGTGGATATGAGTCCACACGGAGAAGATACATATCGCCTTAGGACACACATTTTTCCGGCAGAGGACCCTATTGTGTACCGACTGACGTAAGAACGTATGAGACGAGAAGATGCGTAAGAATAATCATGGTAGCGCTAATTAAACAACAATATTCTTTTCTGACATTATTCGTGCAGACGACTACATCGCAAAGGAAAGCGCTATTGAAAACGATCACGAGAAATCAGCTGAGAGCGCTAAGTCAAATCGCTCATAATATAATTAAATTCAAAATCAAACTGACACCGGATGAAAAGGAAAAATTTAAACGGGAGAGACGTTTAGTTCACTTGCTGGGTGATAGAAATCTGGGATATCGACGAAAAAAGGAAGCCATCCAGAATAAACAACGACTCATATACACTCTTTTGAACATTGCGGTTACCTATTTAGAACCGCTTATACAGTAATGGAGAAGCTGATACTGATACAGTTTGACAAATACCAGCGTCTTCTCGAAGCTTCGCAAGTCGGCTCTGGGGCAAAGAGAGTACCACCACCAGGAAAACGCGCTACACCCCCACCACCCCAAATAAAGCCAGAGGCGTTTAAAAAGAAGCGGATGGACGCACCAGGGACAAAGACAATTGTAGATTGGATATCATTTTAAAAATGACAAAAAGACATTATGTGTTTCATATTTTTATTGAATAAAATCATATATACAAAAACATCAAACTAGTTTGTTTTTATTTACAAAAGACACAACATATCGATCATTAAATCGTCTGTCCTTGACATTGAACGGTTTTACAATATCCATCATCGTCATATCGGCCCGTCTAGCCTTCACAAAATACACGCAATAATGTCCACAAACGTCAGAGTCAGAGCTTTGTAATTGATTACAGTTGATCCAATAGGGATTTTTCAGAACCCTTTCAAAGTTCACGCCATAATCACTAGGTCGTTTTCCGAGAGAATCGAAGAAATAGTCCGGACCATGTCTCGAAAAGTGAAAGGTCACCCAGTGTTTTCCGGGCCCGTCACTCGTATCAGTATTCGATATAACGAATCCATCTTTCCGTATTTTAACTCGGTCCGCCGCACATATGGTTACGGGATATCCTCTTAGTAGTTCTTGGAGTTCAAAGTTATTCATTTCACATACACGCCTCTAGCCGCTGTAATACTGAGAATCTCGGGAAATGTCGCGTACATGATCAAAGTGACGCTCTCTGGTAAAGGGGTGGCAAACTTGAGTTCCAATCGGCAGTGTCCTTTTCTTTTCGTGTTGAACGAGTAATAAGGATCAATGTCAAGGACGTACAAACAGAACCCATTCTTATATTCTTCTCTCGATATGTTTACGTCGTTCCTGAAAGTGGCAATCGTCCTGTAACATTCAACGAACTGATTGCCTCCGTAATTAGGTTGTAATGGTTGTGAAGGGTACGACTGACCATCAACGTATAGACCCACCGAACTGCAGTCATAATTTTGAAAATTGAAGGGATTTTTCTTGTAATCTCCGATATAAGCGGTACTCGCTACTAGTCCCACAATGAGTTTACTTGGCACTAATCCTTGAAACATGTCATCGGCACTGTAGCTATACTGCCCCGCCGCTATGGATGTGGTCTTGATTTCTGATCGTAGATAAGGATAGATGGCTGGTCCTTCTTGAAGCAGTTTTTCGTGAGCCAACAGTACGCTAGATGTCACTCGCTGTACGCATAGTTTAAAACGAGCGTCGACTATTTGTACCTTCTCATTAGGAATTTGTGTGTCTGACAAGAGTCGAAAAGAATTTAGACTAGAATATAGTTTGATTCCGATCGACACACCGTTAATCAGTAACTTTGGCTGTTGAAACAGGTCCAGGAGTAGAGGTCCTTCCAAATCAACAATTGCTCCGTTTTTTGTAGTACGATACCTCCTGTACAGTCCCACATTAGATCCCTGATAATTTGTTGTGTCCATGATTCCGGTATCTTTATAAAATAATTGACTGGACAATATATTTTCTTGAGCAGATCTGTTAGTTTTAAGGATGGTATCGATATACGCTTTATAAGGATAATCTGCCCCAGTATGTGTTAGAGGTGTTTGTTGAAACGCCACATCAACCTGTTTAAATATTGTATGTAGTGGCAGGTTGATCAGTGCAACGCTTTGATCTCCTACGGTATTGTCTGTGCTGTCCATTATTCTCAATTTGACGTTAATGACGCTTCGTCTTAGGTCAACATAGGCCGCTGACTGTGCGGGTATGTTGAACTCCATGACCGATGATCCGGTAATCTGATTGGTTGGTCGATATTCTATCCATTCTCTAGAAACCAATGAAGTGTCCGATGGAGCGGCAACAAAGATGGAAAGTTCTTGTTGGTGGCAATCGTCTCGGTTCATTGTAGATTAATATTTCAGCTGACTGTCGGGATCGTAAAAGTACGGTGTTCTACGTTTACGTGTTGACACTGCGTTTTCCTGATTCTTACGTTTAGTACCTGCGCTATTCTTACGTTCTTCCGCTTGTTCCGATTTGGCAATCTCTATAGCTTGTGCCACGGGGGTTACTAGATTGACCACGGGGCGTTGAATGTCTGCCTCCTCTTTCAATTTTCGATATCTGGTACCACTTCCCACGATATATCGTCCCATATGGTCGGGTTGCACGTAACCGTCTCTCAAATCTTTGAAGTGTTGATACCATTTTTCGTTGTCTGGAATATATGGTACCCATCTTTGCTGTTGGTAATCGTAAACCTCTATGGAGCCCATGTCTTACGCAAATGTAGGACGCAGTGAAGATCGTTGGATTGGAACGCTAACGGATTCAGATTCTCATCTACCACGTACAGTCTGATTGCATTCAGATTTGTTACTTTCACGCGTTCGTAAAATGGGCTTGTAAACTCTTCAACTTTTAGTTTCTGATAATCACTTTGAATCTCAATGTTTCTCAACACAGGGAGTAACGTTCCTCTTACGTAAGACTCCTCCAAAATATCGCAACAAACGTACAGTCTCGCGCTCTTTGGTGTGAAATTGCAGGTCAAAGATATCTCTTTCAGACCACACACCCAATCTCCGTCAAGGTTATAAATCTTGGGAAACTGAATCCAGAAATCAGACGGGTCGTTGTTCTTACGTATGTCGGTAGAGTCCCGACAACTTAGATACAAGTAAAAGTCATTCATGGTTATTTTTTGCGCGATCGCTTTTTCCTTTCTTACGTAGGTCTTATTGTTCTCTAGCCGCCCTCACCTCGTCAATCACAGTCTGTATTAAATAAACTCTCTCTAATAACGCGGGTATCACGTAGTGATATCGCTCGACCAAACTCTTTTTCCTGGCAAAACTCACTCTTGGTGAAACCAAAGTTCTTAGCAGTAATCGTCTACTTTCAAACAGCCGCACGTGTCTTCTTAAAGGGTTGATAGTACCGTTCAACAGCCTTTTCGCAACACAACTTATCGCTTTCATCTGTAGTCTCGAAATATTTCTTAACATCGTTTTACGATCCGTGACACTAGCGTCCCTTAATACGGTTAAATAGTTAATAGCTAGGAACACGGTTGATGATTCCATGGTTATTCAAAACAACGCTCTTGTCTCCTTCTTACAAAGTATACATTTCTAACTCAATCAGCGCAGGGTAAACCACATCCTCTATATCCTCTGTCCTTTTAATTCCAGTAATAATAACTTTTCCGGTGTAAAAACAACTGAAGGTTATTCCCCCTTTCTTGATGTAAGCCGATGGGAATAATTCTGACTCGTAACTGCCTTTCATATCCGCGGTAAGCTCATCTAACTTCAGGGGACCACTGACTCGATGGTAACCGGAAACGGTCAACAGCTTCACGTCTTGGAGTGTAACCGTATAACCCAATCGTTGTAGCTTTCTGGCATATCGTCTCAGTCTTCTTAATCCCTGATGTATCGTGCTGACGGGTCCGTTGCAATTAATTGTCCCGTTCGCGAACACTAAACAGTTTCCTCCTATATTTTTATGTTGCCATATCAACCCAGGAAATCTTCGCGGGTCGTATCTCGCGTTTGACAATAGGTAACATAGTCGTCGTAGATCGATGACGCAACCCAAACTAGCGCTATACACTGCATTTGTAATCTTCATGGTAACGTCCTTAGAGCGAATAAAGCGCTCATCAACAGTTCACTGGTATTTAATGAAGTAAGATGTCACGTGATTTTAATTTCGGTCGTTTTGATTGGTCTACGAATATCGTTGTAAGTCTGCTTCCGAGATCCAACTGTCGTACTTTTTTGGCCAGTGCAACCATCGCACCAATATTTCCTTCTGTCCCTTGCGAACTCTTCTCTTTAAAATCTTTTCAATATGATATTCGGTGAACTCGTCTACATTTACTGCCTGTAGTTCGGACTCGTAAAACGTACCATCAATGTTATCCCCTTCCCAATCCACCAAGGCGTACACCGGAAGTCCTTCTCTTTTAAAACGTTTGTCTATTTTAAAGATTTCACCCGTCCACTTTTGAGAGTATTCTCTATCAAATACACTTCGTACGTGCGACAGGCGAACAGTTTGACCAATCTTGTATTTGTATCTAATAGGTGACTTTACCATCTGTTTACTTCTCAGTAGATATTGTTGTAAACGGCTCTCTGCTTCATTTTCTTCCGTTATGCTGACTGGTGTCGCGCCCAAACTCCTATGCACTGTATGATTGTAGCTCGTGACCAAGTTTTGCAAGACGTTTATATACTTCTTTGTTCTTTTCTTTAACAGGTACCGGAATATCTTGTGCTTCAATGTTTTGATCAAACGCTCGGCGTAATTGGCTTTTGTTTCTGTATTGTACGCGTAAAAGTGGTGAATACCTAGACTAGATAAATATTTATTGACCTCCTTGGATCTAAATTCCATACCCCTATCACTCCGTATGGTGTTGGGTTTCCTCGGTCCGGATAAAATTGCATAAAGGGCGTCTCTAACATCAGTACCCTTTTTACTTTTGATAGGCTGAACGTGGGCGAAACGCGAGAATATGTCGATTGTCACCAAAACGTACTTGTAACCGTCATTATCTGTGGCCAAATCAACCATGTCCATCAAGTCTATATCCCACTGACTGTCTATACCATCTACAATCACCCTGGAGCGAGTAAATCGCCGTCTCGCCCCCTTAGTAAGAGAGTAAGATTCTTGATCTTGTAACCATTTTCGAATACGTAGCCTGCCAATCTTAATTTTGTTTTGGGACTTGACATACTGATACAATTTTTCGGGGCCGAGATAACTGGCCGGGGATTCGGGATCAAAGTAAATAGAAGACAAATACTGTTTCCAGTTTGACATTTTTTTTTATTTATACACACAAAATCATACATTCTTACAAACGAATTTACAACAAATTAGCGTACAATGAGGTTCTATTTTGTACATTTAAAATGTTTACAAGTCTTTCTGCGCCTTCTCTAGCTTCGACACGCAACTGTCTACATCTCAACCACCACTTCAATTCATCTATTAACATCAACGTAATATAACACAGTCCAAACATGGTTAACGTCTCACAAATAGATTGGTTCCACTGTGTGTTCCAAATGTGTTGCCGCCGTTTTGTCCAAATCCCAGTCCAGATCGCTTCTCAAATGTAAAGCCGCCTACAGGTTGAACCTTATCCTCGGTGGGGTAGCCAGTCATTTTCAAGTAAATGCAGGCCGGAGACCATTGTTCGTGTTCCGTCCAAGGTTCATCGTTGGGTTCCCATGACGATAAATTCACCCCGCAGGCAAAACAAGTCACTTTGTCCGCAGTGCCTGTATAGTAAAACCCGGCCTTAGCCAATGCTTCTTTATTAGGTCTTATTTGTTTCGACCAATGTTCAAACGTGCGCAGCCTATCTTCATAAAATGTCATATCTGGCTTGATAAATCTACTGGTCATGATAGAATCGCTATGTTCCATGTTACTCGTTGCGCTTCTTCGATGGAAGTGAGGTTATCATGCAGCGACTTTCATTATATAGACTGTCAGTGTAATTGATTGGTAGTTATTTTTAGAAACGGTTCGCCATTGGTTCACGTGACTTTACCAATTCATGTAATCGTTTGGGTTGCATTCTGAGCATAGCAACGCCCCCATCTGGTTCATATGATCGCTTTGTAAGTAACAGGGTACCACTGAGTCCAATTCCGGTAACGCGTGTCCAATCTCTGGTAATAACTCTTTCAACCGTAAATATTCCGCCGGTCTCAAGCATATCCCCTTTTTGGTAGGTACTATCTCTGTTTCGGGCTTCCAGTATTGTCGTACGTCAACGCACACGCTGCCTTCACCAACATTACAGTAAACGTTTCCTCCCAGGTGACTTCCGTAAGACTGTTTGTCCTTCAACGCTTTGTCCACATACTCTATCTGATCCACAAGATTCTTATATCGCATCATGGTCAGGCTGATGCCCTTTTTCGTGGGTTTGTCATCCTGCCATTCTCTGATGTCGACTCTAAGTGCGCCTTTCCATTCATTCACGCACACATATCTCGCATTTCCGATACTCAACTTGCATCTATTGCTAGCCATGTTTCTTGTTCTAATGTCAGAACAATTATGACTGAGAATGTGTCTGGCGCTGTCTTTTATAGCCCAATGTCTGTTCTGATTGGTCGATTGTTCTGACATCTGATTGGTCGTTCGTTCTGACATCTGATTGGCTGCTATATCGAGAAATCAGTCAATGGGATACGCCGTGATTACAAATGTAACCTTTTTCGTTTTTGTGTAAATCACTTTAACCTTGTTTGTCGGTTTGTTGGTATAGCCAGTCATTCCAATATAATGATTGAAGGATTTCACGAGTTCAACGCGTTTGTCACGTTGTTTCATTTCGTCCGGCATATTCAAACACTGATGGATACAGTTATCCATAATTTCCTTGCTAAAAAACACAGAAGCGCTTAAATCGGTACCGCCTAAATGCTTTTCTAGCGCATGGATCGACAGTTTGACCTTCATGTTGAAGTCTTAAATATTTAGTGCGCGATCGACCCATCGTTTAAGTATTTACCTGTGACGTTTTCCGGTTTATGAAAAAATAAAAACATGTTTAACGTTTCATGAATACATCTGAAAATGAAGAAAATCAAAACAAAATGTGGTGAAAAAAATATAAAAATTCCAAAAATCCGATAATAATGTTTCTCACCTGTTACAGTAGAACATGTTTACCAAATAATTAAAATACTTATTTTTGGGGTTATACAATAATTTAAATTTTTCAGATAGAAAATGTAATAACTTTTATCACTTGGGGGTGAATAACAACTTTTATCAATAATAAAAGAAGTCTATAGAAATCAGTTAACAATACCTATAACACCTTTTATCAAAATCTTCAAAAATAGAACTAAATGAATACGCTTCAAAGAACCGACGTATGAATAGGAACGTAATATCTTTTATCACTATCTAATTTTCAAAACGAGGCTAACAAAGAATAGACTGTGCTTCAAAGAAGACGTGTATCAAAAGAATACGTAATGTCTTTTAAAATAAATTTATATTATTTATTTATACAATAACAATTAATGAAATGTGTCGGTGTATGAATAGATACGTCATATCTTTTATTACTATCCAATTTATAGTGTTGGCTTTTCTTTTATAACAAAGAAATCTATAGAATCGGCCTATTCATGGAAAACGCAATATCTTTTGTCATTAATTTATATCATTGGCTTGAATCATCAAAAGTATTTCTGATAACAATGATTGGAATGCGCTTCAAAGAACCCGTGTATCAATATAGAAGTAATGTCTTTTGTCATTACCTAATTTAAAGTATTGGTATTTTTATAACAAAGAATGGCATGCGGTTCTAAAGAATTTGTGTCTGAAAAGAAACTCAATAGCTTTTGTCATTATGTTATTGACTTAAACAATCGAGGGTTTTATAACAAAGAAGCAAGAACCAACATGTCAAGCTTAACACATTTTAAAACGGGAATATCAAAAATGCGTACGACAATCACGAAAATGAAAACATTGTCTATGGAAAAATGCATGTAAACGGACAAAACCGTGTTTAAACATAACAAAAATGAAAACATTATTAACAAATATTTCAACAGTTTATATATAATACGCTAGCAGTATAAAAATAGAAACACGCTTAACACATTTTAAAACGGTAATATCAAATATGCGTACGACAGTCACGAAAATGTGGTGTTTGTGTTGGTATTGGTGTTGGTGGCGGCGGCGGCGGTTGATCACGCTTACATGCTCAGCAAAGAACCGACGTTACATTATCGACATGTTTGGATAGCGTGGAGTAAAGATCGGGTACGTGTATTTTGTGAATAAATAAGATATAATAAATAAAGCTTTATTATTCGTACACTGTCAGAAAAATATCTCGTCATTTCATATACTGTGATCGCTAAACCAAAGATTCAATGAAAGACATTTTAAAACAACTCCATGCTTTAAAAGTAATTTAAAATAAATTTAAAGAAACACAACCCAGTCCAAAAATGAAACATTTATTGCCTGTGACGCGGAGCAAATAGCCGATAAACACCTTTTATGAACAAGTCTATACAAATCAGTTGACAACAACACCTTTTACCAATATCTTCAATAATAGAACTCTTTGAATAATGGAATGTGCTTCAAAGAACACGTGTATCAATTGAGAATTAATGTATTTTGTCATTACCTCATTTATAGTATCGGTATTTCTTTATAACAAATAAGCAAGAACCGACATGTCATTAATTATTTACTTATATGATAACAATGAATGGAATCTAAAGAATCGGCGTATGAATAGCTAAGTAATTTCTATTATTACTATCCAATTTATAGTATTGGCATTTCTTTTATAACAAAGAAATCTATAGAACCGGCATATCCATGGAAAATGTAATATCTTTTGTTATTAATTTATATCATTGACTCGAATCATAAAAGGTATTTCTGATAACAATGAATGGAATGCAATCTATTGAATCGGCCTATGAATAGAGACTAAATGTCTTTGTCATTATATTATTAACTTAAACAATCGAAGTTATTTCTTTTATTAAACAAAGAAGCAAGAACTGACATGTCAATAGAGACTAAAAATGTCTTTCATCATTACCTAATTTATAGTACTGGTATTTCTTTTATAACAAAGAACGGAATGTGGTTCTATAGAACCCGTGTTTCAATAGAGTTGTAAAGTCTATTATCATTATACAATTTATATTATTGTCTATAACAATCGTAGGTATGTCTTTTGAATGGAATCAAAAGAACCAGTGTAACAATAGAGTCATAAAGTCTATTATCCGATATTATTGACTCTAACAATAAATGAAAGGAAAAGAGCCAATAGAAAAGCTACTTTAATGAATAGAAAGAAATGAACCAATAGAAACGCTTTTCGAACTATGAATGTCTTTGAACGTTGATGTTCATTTAGTCGCTGGACACCGAGGAGTGAACATCAGAAACAGGTATTTGCGATATTTTTTTATTTTTCTTAAACAACATGACGTCATATTTACTGCAATTTATCACGTGTCTTTTGTTTCCAGAAAGTGATGTAATCTTTTTTAGAAAATGATGTTTATTTCAGAAAATGATGTAATACATTATTGTTTTTAATGTAGTAATTTGTTTTTCAGTAAAAAAATGTAATATATGATCTTATTTTTTTCAAAATTATGATTTGTTATATTGACTGACAATAGATGATGTAACGTCATCCGCTAAAATGAGATTTTATTTAAAGTAACAAGATGGTCGTTATCTAGGTCATGTATTTATAGAAACAAGATGGCCGCTATCTAGGTCATGTTTCGTCAGAAGATGGTCGCTAAGTAGGTCATGTATTTTTAGTAACAAGATGGCCGCTTACTAGGTCATGTTACATAATGTTACGTAATGTTTGTTTGACTCCAAACCGACCCAGATACTACTCGTGACGTTGCGGGTTCGCTCCCAGGTAGAGGCAATATCATTTAACATTGAAAAAGTAAAAGCAACCCGGCTGTAGGATGTACACACTCTGAAACCTTTGCGGGTCTACAATAGATGCTATTAAAATATAAAAATTTCTGGCAAAAACATAATATAGACTGTCTCCAACTGGAACAGGTTAATGCAGGCAAATCTTTCACACAAACCGCGGCCTAGAGGGTGCTAAAAGCTATCTTCTAAGGGCGCACCGGAAGAAATATATCTTACGAGCGACATTTTCCTTCCATGAACAACAACATCAACGATTAGTATTAAGTGGGCAATGCGTTTTTATAACATTGTAGTGCCCTACATATCTGTTAGAGGGATCGGAGCTGGGCTTGGGCTATTGACAGCTGTCGCACTTTATCAATGGAAGTTTTTCGATCGGCAACCAGGCATGGTTATTTTATTATTCATTCCAAACAATTTGGTATAGTATTATGTCTTAATTTTGTTTACATTCCAAACTATTTGGTATAGTATTTCTGTCTAAATTTTGTTTACATTCCAAACTATTTGGTATAGTATTTCTGTCTAAATTTTGTTTACCACCTTTATCACTTTGGAACAAGTGAGCATCCTCACCAGCCTCCATGCAATCCGGTCAGGATCTAAACTGTTCACTTCCTAGTCAGAACATGTTTTACAATGCAGATTCATAATGATATTATACTTGTTTATAATTATAATAAACTTAAATCATCATCAGTTTTGCTTTGGAATTTTATGTGATTATTTTATTACTTTGAGGAGTATGTACTCTCCCCTCTGTAATCTGTATGGCGATTTTGTTCAGCACTATCTTAAGGCTCTTGAAACTCGAAGTTAGAATCTCAAAAACAGAAGTATCACACTGCATGCAAAAGAAAGTTATATAAAACTTGAGTAAGATAAATATATACCAGGAGTATTTTAATGCATAATAAAAACTCTGCATTTAGGTCGTTACGAACGAATATTTTATTGTAAATCTTACTAGATTACCAAACAATAAGGACTGATACCTATAAGGTTCAGTAAAAGTAGGAGGTTTGAGTCAAAACACTTAATCCACGACAAAATACAAATGGTTTTGATAAAATTGTAACGACTGTTTATTCGTCTACTGTAACTGGAACTTACAGACCTGTCGCCAAAGAATCGTCCGTGTAATCCAAATGACTTCAAATCCACTATCCAGGGCTGAATGTTTTAAAACTGAGATTGGAAACCAGTCTCAAATCTCAAGCATCTGACTGGCTGAAATGGCGACTGGTCCATGCTCAGTTTTATAACCTTGGGCATAGGTCTTTCTGTTTGACACAAATGTCATATTTGTGTAGTTTAGAATAAGTTTTTTTCTGATTTCAGTGGGGAAATACCAGCTGTTCTATTTCCCTATCAGAGGTATGACATTTATAGTGAGATCAACAATTAGAATTTACATGCTTAATTTTTTAAAATATTATGGAGGCTTAATATAGAAATATGCGTGCGTATTGTTTGGTAAAATTGTTTAAAATTATTCTAAATCCGAAATATTCCTGAAATGGTATGATAATGTTCCTCAGGACTTTATAGGTAGGATATATGTTTCATAGGAAGTTAATTTCAGTAAATACTTGTAAATTTAAATTATAGGACGTGCACAGGCAATCCGTTATTTGTTTGTTGACAATGGAATAGAGTTTGAAGACATCAACATAGAGGATGAATGGACCACTAAGTATAAATTCAAGATGGTAAGATGTAAATTCCTCGTGTACAACGTTTATGTATTTCATTTCGTACATTCAGTTCATCTATTAAATATACCTGAATAATTTATCTTTTATGCGGTTTTCAATGGTTCAATATTTTAATGATAATATTGGTCAAGATCTCGGACGTGAGCGGGTTGGTTTGTTCGCCCGACGGATTGCTTTTTGACAGCGCGTTTGGTATTAAAATACTACTTGAACTAAATGGCAAAAGAACTGTTTGATTTTGTCAGTGCATCTTTCACCAATAATGATTCTCTTGATGATTAACCAACCATCTGAATTTCAATAAACCTTACCCTTCTCTCGTTTCAGCCATTCGGCCAGGTTCCGGTAGTGAAGGACGGCGACCTTGACGTGGCACAGTCCCACACCATCCTGAGGTACCTAGGCAGAAAACATGGTACGACTGTTTTGTTTCCATAGATATATTTAAGGTTAAAAAATGTCGTATGTAGTTCAGATCTCAATATTTTTGTCTCATGGTTAAGTATCCTTATATCACGTCTGCAAAAACGTTGATGTCATAATTCACAAAAATGCAATCACGTGCATATTAACCAATTGGCGAATTCATGCAATGAGACAGGACGAAATGCTTTTTAAAAAACAAAATTTAATGAGGAACAGTTGGTTCTACCGGATTACTTGTCAATGTCAAACTTCTTGAAATCGCAAGATTTTTTATGTCCTGTGTTTATTTATTTTTGGTGGTTTATGAAACATAATTTTCTAAACAATATTTACCTACAACTATTTGTTTTGCGGGGGTTGGATCGTTCATTACCCACACAATTTACGAATATTAATACCAAACAAATGTCAGTAAATGTTAAAGAATTCATTTATATTGAAACCGAAGGAGCAAACTTAAATGATAAAATGGATCTTGAAAATGGATATCTAACTAGTTATCTCAAGACGACGTGATAACGTCCATCATCTAAAATGAGTTTGTTATGCCCCCGAAGGGAGGCATATAGTAATCGGACCGTCCGTCCGTCCGTCCGTCCGTCCGTCTTTCCGTCCGTCCGTCCGAAATAATCTTGTCCTCGCTTCTTCTCCAAAACCGCTTGAGAGATTTCTTTGAAACTTCACAGGAGTGTTTGTCACCAAGCCTAGTTGTGCATATCGTCAGGAATTTCTTCTCGGATTATTTTTGGCTGAGTTATGGCCCTTTTTAGCAAAATCTTGTCCTCGCTTCTTCTCCGTAACCGCTTGAGGGATTTCATTGAAACTTCACAGGAGTGTTTGTCACCAAGCCTAGTTGTGCATATCCTAAGGAATTTCTGATCGGATTATTTTTGGCGGAGTTATGGGCCTTTTTACCTAACCCTAACCCTAACCCTAAGCTTTTTTGAAACCGCTTGAGGGATTTCATTGAAACTTCACAGGAGTGTTTTTCACTAAGCCTAGTTTTGCATTTCCTAAGGAATTTCTGATCGGATTATTTTTGGCGGAGTTATGGGCCTTTTTCCCTAACCCTACGGTAAATTTTGTTAAAGCAATAGAGGTTACATTTTTTGTCCGATTGTCATGAAATTTGGTATGATTATTGATATTGATGATTTCTACACAAATGATAAAAATCACGTTGTTAAATTGACCAGGGGCCCCGCCCTGGGGATTTTTTTTCTTTCAAAATCTGTTTTTAACCTTTGATTTTCTACAGTTATCAACCAGATTTTGAGAAAAGCTTTATACCATCTTAAAATTCAATTTTTCCTGAACAATTCATTCACTGGTTGTTCAGTGATAAATTTTGAAACAAAAATTTTAGTAGCAGAGTTAAAATTTCAAGTGTCAAAATCCAATATTTCTATCTGTCTTCAGCTCCATATGATGTTTACCAGTTTATTCATTAATGTTGGTCAAGTTGCTGGACAATGACCTGATGAACTTTGCTGCTTAGATCTGTGTTATGCAATATTAAGAACTTTGCCCTGGAAGATTTTATAGGGTAAATTTTGTCATTTTCTATGGATAGTGACCAAATAAACTTTCTTACTTTATAGCACTTTGAAAATCAGGCTTTTCTGAATATGTTATTCACTGTTTGTAAGTAAAACAACAAAAAGAACAACAACAACAAATTTGAAGCACATTCTCAAAATGTTAAGACTAAATTTAAGAAAGTCTTAGATGTATACAGTGTATGTACACAAACTGGCAAGTTAAGGTCACACTTTTTTATGCTCCCCGAAGAAATTCAGGGGAGCATATAGTCGCCAAGTTGTCGGTCAGTGGGACATTCTTTAACACTCTAGCGGTCACATTTTTGTCTCGATTGTTTTGAAACTTGGTCAGGATGTTTGTCCCAATGATTTCTCAGATGAATTAAAATATGGGTCATCTGGGTCCAAAAATTAGGTCACTGTTACTAAAAATAGAATTTTCTTGTTAATACTCTAGCGATCACATTTTTGCTCCGATTGTCATGGAACTTGGTCAGGATGTTTGTCCCAATGATTTCTTGGACAAGTTCTAATATGGGTCATCTGGGTCCAAAAACTAGGTCACTGTTACTAAAAAATAGAATTTTCTTGTTAACACTCTAGCGGTCACATTTTTGCTCCGATTGTCACGAAACATGGTCAGGACATTAGTCCCAGTAATTACTTGGAACAGTTCGAATATGGGTCATCTGGAATCAAAAACTAGGTCACTGTTACTAAAAATAGAATTATCTTGTCTTGGCTGTAAATTTGTTATTTCTCATTGGATTTCAAAATAACTTGGCACAAATGTTCACCATGACAAGGCGGTGTGTTGAGTACAAAACCATGTTGGTTGGTCCAAGGTCAAGGTCACTGTTCCTAAAAATGGAATTTTCTTGTTAACACTTTAGTGGTCACATTTTTGCTCAGATTGTCCGATTGCAAAGAAACATGGTCAGGACATTAGTCCCAGTTATTAATTGGACGAGTTTGAATATGGGTCATCTGTGGTCAAAAACTAGGTCACTATTACTAAAAATAGAAAAATCTTGTCCAGGCTGTAAATTTGTTATTTCTCATTGGATTTTAAAATAACTTGGCTCAAATGTTTACCATGACAAGATGTTGTTTCGCGTACAATACCCATGGCTGTTTGTCCAAGGTCATGGTCACTGTTACTAAAAATAAAATTTTCTTGTCTAGGCTGTTAAGTTGATTTCAAAATAACTTTACATAAATGTTTACCATGACAAGGGGTTGTGTTGCGTATAATACCCATGCCGGTAGGTCCAAGGTCAAGGTAAGTGTTACTTAAAATAGCATTTTCTTTTCCAAGCTGTAAATTTGTTGTTTCTTATTGGATTTTAAAAGAACTTGGTGTAAATGTTCACCATATCAAGACGATGGGTCACATACAACACAACTTTGTTGTATTCAGGTGAGCGATAAAGGGCCATCATGGCCCTCTTGTTTCCCTTGATTTTACCAAACTTGCACACAACTCTTACAACCATTGAGCAGTTGTTGACAGGTGAGCCATCATATGGACCCTCTTGTTGCAAGGGTTATAGGCCCTTAATTTCCACTTCCACAGGCATATTTTTACTACATATGTATACCAATTCGATTTCAAAGCTGCATTTCGGGTGCATATGTCAATTTCAAGTGACAGCTCATGTTTTAACTTGATCTCAATAGTTATTGTAAGAAGGAAACACTTTTGACATGAGCATACAAATCGCAGATAAACCACTCCTCGCCGAACATGCATTTGTACTGTTTATTTTAATTTATATGCATTAGTACCGTTTATTTCATTTTGCTCCCAAGAATCTTTGGGGGAGAACATATTCGCCGCGTTGTCGGAGTGCTTCTTTGTGACATACTTTTTGTCTGAAAAGTCATTATCAGTAATACTACAGACAGAAATTAAATGGAACGTAGAATATTGATAAAGTTTTATGCCAAGGGAACTATACACCTACATGAAGCATTTGCTGAATTTTGTCTTTTTCCGTAGTTAATATAAAAAACTAAATGATAGGAACTAAATGAACGTAAAATTATTATTAATATACATGTACGAGCAATGAAAAAAATATGTTGTGCCCAACATGATTTTAACTCCAATTTCACTTTTTTGTGTCGCCTGACTAGGCGATATATTGGGATTACTTTGTCGGCAGAAGCGGCGGCGGTGCCGGTGTCGCAGCGTCCGGATTTCCTTGTCTGGAGCCTAACTTTATTTTAGGTTCAAATGACTCCAAACTTGGTATGCATGTTTCTGGCAATGACTCGAAGTACAATGCACAAGAACCGTAACTCTACCTTGTTCCGTTTTTGAATTATTCCCCGTTGATTGATTTTTATAGAACGTTTCTTGTCTGGAGCGTGACTTTGTCACCATAGGTTCAAATGCCTCCAAACTTGGTATGCATGTTTTGGCAATGACTTGAAGCGCAGTGCACAAGAACCGTAACTCTACCTTGTTCCGTATTTGAATTATTCCCCTTTATTTGATTTTGATAAAGCATTTCTTGTCCGGAGCGTAACTTTGTCACCATAGGTTCAAATGACTCCAAACTTGGTATGCATGTTTCGGCAATGACTCGAAGTGCAGTGCACAAGAACCGTAACTCTACGTTTTTCTGTTTTTCGTTATTCCCCATTGATTGCTTATTAATGCATTTCTTGCCAAGGGCATAACTTGTTGTGCATGTTTCTTGCAATGTGGCAATCAAAAGCTTATTTTTATGTGAATTTTGTGCAAATACATTGCTAATAAATGTACAACAAAAAACTAATTTACATTTTTATGTCGACTAACAAAAATTTCGTCAGCTCTAGTCTTTCTATTCATTCAAACTTACAAAACTCCGGCCTTCTACTGGTTTCCTGCTCTCCAAACCACTTATAATGATCATGTTTGTTTATCTGTCAATATGTATTTAGCTGACCACTTTATTGATCTAGTTATGTGTATCGAGTTGACTGCTTTATTAATGGTGCCTGTGTATTTGTAGATATATATCCAGCAAAAAGTGTTTTTTGGTCGTGTTTGTGTATATGTGTATCCAATTGACCGCTGTACTTTAGTTTGTGTATATGTCTACCCATTACACATTGTTTTATTGATCGTGTTTGTGTTTATGTGTATCCGCTGCCGTCCGTTTTGTTGATCGTGTTTATGTATCTGTATATGTGTATCCAGTTGACAGTTTATTTATCGTGTTTGTGTATCTGTAAATATGTATCCAGAAGACTTTGTTTCTGTGATCGTGTTTGTGTATATGTGTGTCCAGTTGATAGTTTATTTATCGTGTTTGTGTATCTGTAAATATGTATCCAGCAGACTTTGTTTGTGTGATCGTGTTTGTGTATATGTGTGTCCAGTTGACAGTTTATTTATCGTGTTTGTGTATCTGTAAATATGTATCCAGCAGACTTTGTTTGTGTGATCGTGTTTGTGTATATGTGTATCCAGTTGACCGCTTTATTAATCCTGTTTGTGTATCTAGAGATATATATCCATCAGAAAGTGTGTATGCATTTGTGTTTGTGTATATAATATGTGTATCCGATTGACCGCTTAATTTATCTTGCTTGTGCATCTATAAATAATTAAATATTTATCTAGCAGACATTGTTTTATCGATCGTGTTTGTGTATATGTGTATCCAGCTGACCGCTTTATTAATTAATCACGTTTGTGTATTTGTAGATTTGTATCCAACAGACCTTGTGGAAGCAATGAGGGTGGACATGATTACCGATCATATTGAAGATATCCGAGGGCCCTACGTCACTATGATCTACGATAACTACGTGAGTGTTCGTTATACTAGTTTCCAAGGTTATAAAACTGAGCATGGAAACCAGTCTCAAATCTCAAATCTCTTCAGCCAATCAGATGCTTGAGATTTGAGACTGGTTTCCAAACTCAGCTTTATAACCTTCAGTCCAGAAGTATAATGTGCACTTAATATTTTAGTAAAAGCAACAATCTGATTAAAATCATCTCCTGAAAACCGCTACGCTAACATTTTGTTAGATATGACTTTAGTGAGATTGGTAAGAACACTTTTCCAGTTGCTTAATTTGGGGTAACACTCTTTCCCATATTTTTGTAGGCCATTGTCTAGGCTTTGTACTACTAAATGTCGATTTTAAAAGTCGTCATAGACGTTATGAACTTTAGATTTATTCCGTATTTCTTGCTTCTAGCACTTTAATATGCGCAAATTAATGTGATATTTATCTTTGCCACAAAAGCTTAAAGTAGGATCTGAGCCGGTTTGGCCCCAAACAAACATCACGTAACATGACCTAGATAGCGGCCATCTTGTTACCATAAATAAAACTGACATGACCTAGATAGCGGCCATCTTGTTACTATAAATAAAACTGACGTAACATGACCTATATAGCGGCCACCTTGTTACTATAAATAAAACTGACGTAACATTACCTAGATAGCGGCCATCATGTGACTATAAATAAAACTGACGTAACATGACCTAGATAGCGGCCATCTTGTGACTGTAAATATAACTAACGTCATCTATTGTCATTAAATATAACAAAGGTCATATTTTGAAAAAAAAGATCATAAAAATATATTACATCATTTTCTGAAAAAAAAATTAAATCATTTTCTAAAAAAAGATTATATTACATCATTTTCTAAAAAAAAGATTATATTACATCATTTTCTAAAAAAAGATTATACTACATCATAAAAAAATATTAAAAATAATGTATTTTCTGAAAAAAAAAGATTACAAATTATATTACATCATTTTTTGAAAAACTAAACGAGATAAACCGCAGTGAATATGACGTAATGTTGTTTTAGAAATTAAAAAAAATGATATAAGAAATAAAAAATATCACAAATACCTGTTCCGATGTTTACTCCTCGGTGTCCAGCGACGAAATGAACATCAACGTTAAAAGACATTCATAGTTCGAAAAGCGTTTCTATTGGCTCTTTTCTTTCCATTCATTCTTTTTATTGTTAGAGTCAATAATACCGGATAATGACATTTTCTATTGTTACATCGGTTTCATTTCATTCATTGTTATAAAAGAAATACCCTTTATTGTTATAGACAATAATATAAATTGGATAATGATAATAGACTTTATAACTCTATTGATACATGGGTTATATAGCAACATCGCAATATGCACTGAAAATCGTCAGAATTAAACTGCACTTTACCTCGTAGATGAAGACTTCATCCCAGTGCAGTTTAGTTCTGACGATTTTCAGTGCATGTTGCGATTTAGAAGGACAATGTAATGATTGTGAAGTGTAAAGACATTTTGTCAAGTTTTAGAAGCGTGTAAATATTGTACATTTAAAAATGTGTATTCATCATTATGATGGTAAGATTCCATGAAATGTAAACCACCAATCTACGTTTTTTGAAAATAAAATTATATAATGAATTAATGCATTGCGTCTTATTCTTCGTTTGTATTTTTTAATATAAAGTCGTAGTAGAAGTTATGGTGGTGGTTGTGGCGACGGCGGCGGAGGAGGAGGAGGCGGAGGAGGTGGCGGCGGAGGCGGTGGTGGTGGCGGCGGCTGAGGAGGAGGCGGTGGTGACGGCGGCGGTGGTGGTGGCGGTGGTGGTGGTGGCGGCGGTGGTGGCGGTGGCGGTTGTTTCGGTGGTGGCGGCGTTGGTGGCGGTGGTGGTGGTGTTGGCGGCGACGGCGGAGGCGGCGGTGGTGGTTGATCACGCTTACATGTTCAGCAGTCTAACCTTTGTCATAAACATACACGCGGTATTCATGTTGTATGTTTGCGATATATATTATGTTCCAATTTGTTTAGTACAAATACATTACACTCATTGACCAATGGAAATACTCAACCAATCGCTACGGAGTTAACTAATTAGAATACCCGTTTAATTTTCGTTCGACCGTCTTCATTGTCGGTTTGGATAGCGGGGAGTAAAGATCGGGTACGTGTATTTCACGCGTGAGTGATTTTGTTTTTAATTAAGATATAATAAATAAAGCTCCATAAAACTTTATTCGTACAGTGTGAGAAAAATATCTCGTTATTTAATATAATCTATACTGCGATCGCTAAACCAAAGATGAAATGAAAGACATTTTATTTAAAAACAACTCATTTTCCAGGTTTTAAAAGTAATTTAAAATACATATTTTATCAAAGAAACACAACCCAGTCTTAAAATGAAACATTTATTAATTGTCTCTGACGCGGAGCAAAAAGCCGATAATTTGGTAAACACCTTTTATGAACAATGAATGAAGTCTATACAAATCAGTTGACAATATAGATAACACCTTTTATCAATATCCGATATCTTCAATAATAAAACTTTTTGAATGTCGATAAATGGTATGCGCTTCAAAGAATGAATAGAAACGTTATATGTTTTATCACTATCTAATTAATGGAATTGGTATTTCTTTTATTACAAAGAAATGCGCTTCAAAGAACCCGTGTATCAATAGAAAACGTAATGTCTTTTGTCATTATATTATAGTATTGGCATTTCTTATATCACAAAGTATGGAATCAAAAGAACCGGCGTATCCATAGAAAACGTAATATCTTTTATCATTAATTTATAATATTGACTGGAATAATCAAAGGTATTTCTGATAACAATTAATGGAATTTAAAGAACCGACATATCAATAGATGAAACGGGAACTTTGAAGACCCTCGACCACGACAAATATGAAAATATTGCAGGCTCGGATTCATTGAGCCTGTTCATGGGCAGTAATAGAAATGCTTATTAGTGCCCACGCCGCCTAGCCCCGGGTTGAGCGCAACTCAATATTTTACACCAAAAACAATACAATTTTGATCCATCCCAAACGATGGTATGCATATGGCGGACAAATAGAGACTTAATGTCTTTTGCCATTTTATTATTAACTTTAACAATGAATGGTATTTCTTTTATTCCGAAGAATGGAATTTCAAGAACCGACATGTCAATAGAGACTAAATGTCTTTTGTCATGATTTATTATTAACTTAAACAATGAAAGGTATTACTTTTATAACAAAGAATGAAATGCGCTTCAAAGAACACGTGTATCAATAGAGAATTAATGTCTTTTATCATAAACTAATTTATAGTATTGGTATTTCTTTTATAACAAAGAATGGAATGTTGTTCTATAGAACCAATGTATCAATAGAGTTATAAAGTCTATTATCATTATCCAATTTATATTATTGTCTATAACAATAAAGGTTATTTCTTTTATAACAATGAATGAAATGAAAAGAACCGATGTAACAATAGAAAACGTCATTATCCGATATTATTGACTCTAACAATAAAAAAATGAATGGAAAGAAAAGAGCCAATAGAAACGCTTTTCGAACACCATGAATGTCTTTTAACGTTGATGTTCATTTAGTCGCTGGACACCGAGGAGTGAACATCGGAACAGGTATTTGTGATATTTTTTATTTCTTAAATCATTTTTTTTTATATTTCTAAAACAACATGACGTCATATTCACTGCGGTTTATCTCGTTTAATTTTTCAGAAAATGATGTAATATAATTTGTAATCTTTTTTTCAGAAAATGATGTAATACATTATTTGTAATCTTTTTATGATGTAATATAATCTTTTTTTTAGAAAATGATGTAATATAATCTTTTTTTTAGAAAATGATGTTGTTTTTTTTTCAGAAAATGATGTAATATATTTTTTATGATCTTATTTTTCAAAATATGACCTTTGTTATATTTAATGACAATAGATGACGTCAGTTTTATTTATAGTCACAAGATGGCCGCTATCTAGGTAATGTTACGTCAGTTTTATTTATAGTAACAAGATGGCCGCTATCTAAGTCATGTCAGTTTTATTTATTGTAACAAGATGGCCGCTATCTAGGTCATATTACGTAATGTTTATTTGAGGCCAAACCGGCCCAGATACTACTGCTTAACATGCTTCATCTCATTGTATCTATTAGACAATAAAAATTTAAAGCTATGACCACAGTGACCTATGGAAAAGAGTCGCACCCCTTAATTTGTGCTCTCTTTCATGTAACAGGAAACAACTGGTTTCTTGTTTTAACACTAAAGTACGCAAAGTCTAAGGGTAGCGTAAACGCATTTGTTGTTGCCAAAATATGATAATCTTTCGTTGAACTGTTCAAATCCCTATTATGTATGACATTGTGCGTCGGCTTAGACTGAATTGTTGACATCAGATCCTAGTAGGACACAAATGTCTACCAGTTGTTATTTACAGGAAAATGGTAAAGATGGCTACATCCAATTCATGCTTGAAAAGCTGCAATACATAGAGGTAAGAAACATGGTAATTGACGATTCCCATAAATAAACGCACATATCACAATATCATAACCTATCCAAATGCAAAAATAACGTGTTCGTGTTAATTCAGTTGGAGCATTGGGAGTCAAAATAAAACTGATACTTCTGCGCAAGGATGCTGTATTTAGACTTCCTTAAAACTTAGTTAGGCCTAAAAAAAAATAGGTTTGTTTCTGGTTTCCCGACCGACCGTCTCATTTTAGCGCCGACCGTAACTTTTTTTCAGCCCTTCCAAAAAAATTGTATGAAAAGCCGACCGGGTTTTTGACCGACGAAAAATTCTGTTATTGTCGGACACAATGTCCGGTGCAAAATAACAGCCAGCACCGTTTCATTTTTGGAAAATTTACGTTCACTTTCTTCTCCGGCGCTATTTTTAACTGTTAAACGCGTGATTTTTGTCCATGTATCACTATATGTAAACCCCGTTGCGTGTGCTTTCGGGTCAAGGTTGCTAATCAACGTAGCTGTCAACGTTCGGCGAGCCAGTAAAAATATTGTTTTTGATCCACCGACGACTTCATTGAAGTTAAAAATTAAGGAAGCAAATAGATTAAGATTTCTGTTCGAAGTGCATACGTGATACGGCGCAAATGCAGATTCGTTGAATTTTTATTACGAGAAATAAAGTGAACGACGTACATTTTTAATCGTGCTAATACTTGCCCATAAAATATCCTACAAATGATAAATGTACATTGACTAAAATCATCAAATTTAGAACTGCTTTGAAAACCTGTTCAACACCTAGTATAATTGACCGTTTTGATTTATAATGTCAGCGATGCTTGTGTATTTAACACCAAAGACGCCGACGTCAACTTGAAATGATGCGCACCGCTCAAAAATCGATCGACGCTTTTGTACAAAAGAATTTCAACCCGTCAACAAGCTAGGATGATTTCATTTCTAAATCAGCTGATTGGTTGATTGACATCGTATCTAGTATATTTATTGCTAATTTCTGATCAAGTGCCTTGCGCCGAATTGGCAGTTTGCAACTAATCTATTGCACCCCTATTTACGAAGCCATCACATTTTTTGCTGATTATACAACAATAGAATGTTTATTTAACAAGTATGGAGTTAATTGCTTGACAAAGGTAAGCAGAAATTTCAAAGGAATAAACGCCTCACGTTTACGGATGTGTTACCGGTAATTAAATTAATGTACATATATCTAAATGTTTGGACAATCTTTCTTTAAATAAAACTTCTCGTCTCTAAATATTCGTTCAGCCAGAATAATAAATATTTTTTTCTGTCCGAAGACTTAGAGAAAATACAGGTATCATTTAATGGGGGAAAAACGGGGTCTATGGATCGGCCGCGTTATATGGGATTTCGCGATATAGCGGATCGCGATATAGCGGAGCTCCATTGTATAAAATGCAGTGAATTTTCCCTTTTCTACACTTCAAAACCTCAAAAGATACCTCGAAAAAAGATAGATACTAATTTAACTATTTTCATCTTTGATGTACTTACTTACACCCAAGATGGTATATACATGGACTTTGGTTCCTTCCCCTAAAAAAAAAAAAAAAAAAAAAATAAAGCCGTCCTACCGACCCATTGTTTTTTCAAGGATGTAACCAGAAACAAACCTATTTTTTTTAGGCCTTACTTAAACAATATTTTACTTTTATTTAAAATTATTAACATTTTGATTTTTCGTGTCACATGTTATTTGTAAATAAGTTTGGAATATTTCATATGAGATAAGTTTAAATAAGAGATGAAAAACTTAAAAAAGAAAAAAACAGAAGTTGGTATTTGTCGTTTAAAAATAGCATTTGGTTAGACTTAAAACGTATTGCATATCAATACATCATAGTATGCAAAAGTGTATTAAACTACAAGTACTTAACAATTTTATCTCAAAATGAATGTATTTCTTTTTGCATACTCAAAGCGTGAACCATTTCTTGTTTTAAAATATAAAACGTTTGAATCTCTTTCAGAATCTGTTCAAGACTTGGGGCACCGATTTTATTTCATCAAAGGTAAGAAATAGTACCGCATCAATTTTTTTTTTGCAAGCAAGCTATTAGTTGTCGAAAAGGCTTGCATATTTAGTAAAATATATTAAGTAGGATAAATGGCTTTTGTCAGAATAATAAACAGAACTTAACATAACAAAATGCTATTTTAATTTCAATTAAAAAAAATTTTTTTTCCGATTGTAACAGCATATGAAATGTGAGAGGGTGAAAGAACACATGAATTAGATGTTGAAATAAAAGAGTATTCCTCGAAAGAAGGAATGTTTTGCCGACATTTATACATGTAAAAATTAATAAATGTAACGCAAACATCAGAAAATGCCACACTTGGATAATACAACATAAATACTATTATTATAATAGAATAATATATGGAAAAAGAGAAAAGTTATGTTTACCTGTTTTTTCTGTGAAGTATCGTAATGTTCAGTTGTTATAATTGCCAGCTTTCGAGCGCCGACTACAACCTATTCGCCTTGTTGGATGATTTGGTGATCCTCTCCCCTACCTGTCTGGACACATTCCCTACTCTGAAGACCTACTATGATCGAATTGCATCGCGTTCGACACTCAAAACGTATCGGGAGTCGGAAATGTTCAAGAATCTTCCTGTAAACGGAAACGGAAAGCAGTGAAGATGTACGCAGTGTAGTGATACACGTATGTAATGCTGGATTTCGTCTTTCGTGGATTTTTTTCAACAACGAAGGAGCGGCGGTGTTATATAATTATATAAGATGCTTCAAGCTTACAATAAATCACAATTGAAGATATGATGGTTGTTGCGACGGTCAACAGCACAAAAGTTCATGTAGTATTTGGACTTATATCAACAAATTGAGGTATATTGGAATATAGTGATGGGTACCAAGACATTTTGCTCTTGGTCTCAGGAATAGTCATTTTCAAAACGACCGCCATTTTTGTTTGAAAGCCGTTTATTGTTAATAAAGGATTAAAATTCGTGCATAATAATTAAATGATAGAAAGATACATATAAAATTTACGGGGCACCGTTAATTCTGTGTGTAGTCACCTCCATTTTGTTTTGAGCCTTTTCGTGCACCTTACTTTGTATCGTCTAGTCAAACCACTACATTGAAGCCAGTTCTTTGGTGTTCTAGATAACATCAATTCAAAACTTAGATTGCTCTTCAACCCTCCATCCACAATAGGAAACATATAATGCTGTATGAGGGCGAGCCAGGAAATGTCTTTTAGCATTTTACTTCATTTTTGCATAGGTAAATGCTATTACCATTATGTATCTTTCCCAAAAATGTGTCCACTATCTCAATTCAAAAGTTCAAACTCTTCATCGCTGATAGGTTCCTCTAAAGTTCTTACATCACTGGTTATTTCCAAAATTGTTTGATCGTCTTCCTTTAGAAGCAAAACTATGGTTGGATTCTGGGCAATCTAAGCGTAATATAGATGTCTAATGAGAGACTTCTTTGATTCATGATTTGCTGTTAGAAGTGACCAGAAAACAATGAATTTTTGGAATAGTGTCACAAAAGACCAAATACAAGGAAAAAATAAATATTTTGATTAGTGTAATAAACGACCAAAGATCAGGATTATCAATCTGGGTTAAGCAAGAACATTCGAGATGCTGCCTCATAAGAAGCTATATTTAGATATTTAAACAGGTTTTTCCGTATTTTTATTACGTCATTAAAATATTAAAGCTGTTTTCTGAAAACGAGGGATATTAAATGTGCTACAAACCATTACTAATAGTCTCGCCTATTGAGTATTTAAATGTATTTTATAACCCGGATAATCTTTTTTATCAATGAATATGATGTTACTGAAAGAATGGTCACTGGCCGGCGACTACAGCCTTTTTAACATTTGCACCAATACTGCGATTTCTTTATAACATTTATCTTGCAATTAAGGGGATGCAAATTTATGTTACTTGGGTAGGGTAAAGTAACAACCTTGAAGGGTTTTTCTTTGAAATGGAAAAGAAAACATACAAATACAATACAATATTTATATCATTAATAATATAATTTGGTAATTATAATGTGTTGTATATATTGTGAATAACAAACAGTACAAAATGATAGTACAGGTGATTAAAAAACACATTTGCATCCTTTTACAATTCTCAAAAGGCAAAGGAACATTTGCAAAAGCGTACTAATATATCTAACTAAACAATTTGTCGAGATAATACTGAAATACAATTTGGGAAAGCCTCACTTCACATCTACTTTCGGTTTCGAGAAAAAAAAATCATTTTGTTTTACCTTTTCAAAACCCGATATTAACACAAATTGCGAGACCAATAACAGTGAAGAAATATAATTCCCGGATGCTGTTTTTCAACATTTTTTACGTTTGGATACTCGTGTTATATTCATGAAGAGTATGCTTCATTTAAAAAGAACAGATACACGCAAAAAAAGGAAATAACCTTGCTTCGGAACGCTGGAAATTGCTGTTTAAATGCCTAGAAAAACGATACAGATATAGCGTGAACACTTATCTACAATATGTTACTGTCATCTGTGGAAATAATGTTAAAAAAAACAAGAACATAATGCGTTGCCATTGAAACCGAAAGTAGACACGAAGAGAAGAGGTCTATCTCGGACTTTCTCGGATAGCTCAAATACCCGTTCCTCGTTTTGATGACTCGACGCAACATATTGTACAACCATATGCCTGGTGCAGCATGTTTATTTTATATATTGTCCATAAATTTCACGTTTCTGATGCAAACGTTTTTTTTTGTTTTAGTGTGTACTTGGAAATTAAAGCAGCAGCATCAATTCAACTGAACTTAGTTTTCACATGTTAATACATCTTAAGATAAATGCATTTCTTCACAACAATTAAATTTCAGCTGACAATTAGTTTAAAAATCGTTTTTAAAATTTTTCCTGATTTGTTATTTGAAATGTTTGTCCCACCTTAAGTTGTAACATGACGGCCCACAAACATGATTGGTAATTTACTAATTCATTTTATTTCACTTGGTTTCCCGATCGGAAATACCGTTGGAAATAACTATTACGCGTTTGACGAAGGCTATATAATGACCGCCTGCAGACGTCGCGTAACATTTAGCTCTGCTAGGACTACCGGCTTATTACTTGTGAATATAATATTATATAACAGTTTCGAAGGTAAGTTATGATTTTTTACAACAGAAATTTATCCTTAGAAAAAATTCGGATGGGAATTGACATTTACTATAAAACATATAATAATCTTGCTGAGAAATAAATGATTTGTTTTTATTTGTATTTCATTAATGATTTCGTTACTTATTGATGGTATTATTTTCAGGTTACAGCCATGACAGTAGATAAATTATCGATTGTCAGTTTTAATTCGTCCAGGAAAGGACTGCAGACACTGTCCCCAGGTCAACGTCCCTCATATCTTCAACGTATCATAGAGAATGCCACTCCAGGAATCTGCTTTCTGCCAGGTGATGACAAATCCGCCAAGTTGCATGCTATCCGAGGCTATGGACAGTTTACCATACCGAACGCCGAGGACACGGTACTTCTGTATGATATTAATAAAGTCTCCATGACAAATCCAAAGGTTGATCTCAATGCGTTCGGTCCGATTCCGGGATTGGACTTAAATCAGATGGTGGTTCCAGATGTAGAGGTATCCTCCTTACAACCCATAAAAACTCTTGTCAAAACGTTCAACATGGTGTCATGGAGATACGACTTCTTCGAGACAGCATGTGAAAGAGTTACAGTGGAGAAATGGCTTGAGGGGATTATAACATTTTCCCAGAGACTCGCATGGACAACACAAAAGCCTGTTATAATAGGAGGCGAAATGAAAGTTGAATTTAATATTTTAATGAAAATTGTAAAAAAATTGTCATCGGATAGCCAAAAAGGATTCCTAGAAAATATGCAGCCAATAATGGGAGAGATTGGTTATTTGCCGTCGATGTCGAAATCGTCTTTAACGAATGCAAGGCACCTGTTCATGATGAACGTATTCCGATGCGACACCAGCAAGCATCAGGAGATCGTACAAACGTGGGATGGTACACCTGAAGTTGTGGCTGATTGCTTCATTGCGTCAAAGAACTTAGAGCTAGCGGAGGCAACACTGCTTGACGTCGAAAAGGTATAAAACCTTTAATAATAATAATAATAATAATAATAATAATAATAATAACAATAATAAACTATTTATTTAAAGAAGATAACCCATTAAAATATCAATCATACACAATGACAATAGTAATTTTATTTTTAATGAGGCCTTTAGAACTCGGTATACAAAGAACATCAACATTTAAAACGACCGACATACAAAAACCAATATAATGCCATATAACACATTTTCACAAAAATAGACCTAGGAACTAATTATTTATATTTTACGAAATATACATTCAAACAACAGCAACTATCAAACTGACAGACATACAAATTCAATATAATATCAAGCAAACGATCTTAGACTTAGAATTTTACTGATTATTATTTTAGAAATAATTTTAATGTAGATTTAAATGCATGATTTATGTTACGTTAAACCCTTAATTCCACTAGTAGTTGATTCCATGTCTTCATACAAGTGTAACTAAAATTACGCTTTAGGTTTTTTTTGTTATTGTGTCATTAATTAGATCTCCACTCGTTTATCATTATTCACCCGTTTGTCTGTATTGGGAAACCGCAAGTTTATAAATAGATACTGGGAAACCAGTATTCAAAGCTAAATTTAATTAATATTTTTATCTTTTTTAGGTAACTGGACGGCAAATTAGTATGAAGCTGTTAAAAGAGTGTAAACCAACACAAACACACGTGGAGATACCCGTAAGGCCACCCCGTCACAGCGGAGGCTAGACTTTTTAGAATTGTCATCAAAGAAACAAACAGCGGTCGTTTTTCTCGGATGAAATTTATTTTGTTGTTTATCTGCTTGTTAAAATTATGGTACATAAAAATCTTTATGATATATTATGTCAGTTGTTTGTTTGAAAACAATCGAAGTTACTCGATGACACACATATATGTATTGACACATCTATGAATTTCTTACTGCTGTATATTTGTTAACATATTTATTTATTTGTTTTTATTGACGTGTTTGTAAAATTAATTTGTCATTTGTTGATAAGATTAACAAATGTCATTCGTAAAAACGAAACAAAAGAATTAAACAATAAAATGAACCGCTGCATTTGTTTAAAATCATCCTTTAAATTTTTAAAACAATATGCGACTGAGAAGAAATGAATTCATTTATGACTGCATTTCAGTTCGCATGCTAAGTGATAAGTTATTTCGTCATCAGTCAATCTCGCAATAATCATAACTTTCTTGGCGAATTAATATTATCCACTGAAAAACCCTGGTTTGAACCCCTAGAGGTAAAATGCTTTGCCACTGACTTTTCCGATGTGGTCATCTCTTGGTTGCCTGTGACACCAGGTAGACACAAAGGGATCCTATGAGGCCTATTGTCCAGTGTCGTCGTCGTCGTAGTGGTAGTCCGGTAGTCACAAACTTTAATATGAAACGTAATGTTGCTAATAACTTTTAAAGTACTCAAATTCTTAGGAACCCCATACATACATTCACTCACCAGGGATCTGGCAATTCAGGAAGTTGATAAAATCATCAACACTTGTGGACTTGATTGTGCTACAAGGCCTTTTATCTCGATGTTTATTCTGCAAAAATGCATGACCAGGAAACGAGAATAATAGTTTTAAGACACTCTACTGGGAAACAGTAGACAGTAATCCCATCAAGAGGCCATCAACCTATTCCTCAAAGCCTAGTGGAAGAGCAGAATTTCAGCAAGTGCACATTGTCCTTGATCATGCTTTATCTTAGTTGTGTTATTTTTTTTTAAAGATAACCATTCTTGAAAATGGGTGCTTATCTATACAATCCTTACAAATTGGGACATTAAGTGTCTTCCTTAGACATCATTAGTCAATCGAAACATTAATTATAATTAACATTAATATGTACTATTTACAATGTTATATTGGCTCTAACACACTCGTTTCTCATGTGCACAATATTTAGAATAAACAGTTGGTGTCACGGGTACACCTGGACTTAACCTTTATGGAGGTGTAATTTATAAGGTTACAGACAACCTATTCTTAATGAAAGAATACATTCTCAATGTCTTTTTAACATGCGTTTATATTAAATGTCAAATAATATAAAACGGAACACAATGACAATTATTGTCTCAAAATATTTTGAGCGCCAGTTTCCCAAAGAAGCCAAACTGGTTCAGAAAGAAATGGTTGCAATCGATAACAAAAACAAATGAGAGAATACGTCACCTCTTCAGTAAATGTGGAAAAAGGAGATGAATGATAGAACTGAAGATGTCGCTGATCTTCGTTGCTGCTAAAGTCAGATCTAGACAAAGTATATAATATCTATTACCTAAAACAAACCTATTACCAGCGATCAAGAAATACTCTCAACCAAAGTTCTAATTGGCCATCAATTGTATTTGTTTACAATGTATGCTAGTTTCGTTTCTTCCCTACATCAAGAGAGGTTTTGGAAAGAACTGTTTTGTCTTGAAATCAATTCTCTATTGTCATTTTAATCTTTATTGATTGTTTTTTAATGAATCCAATACCATTTACTTACACCGCAGGGTCAAAATTAGAACAGTCTTTAATTAAAAGGGAGTTAATTTTAAAATTGGATACTTTGAAGGGGATTTATTTAAACAAATTTGCTGTTGATTAATAAGTTTTTATGTTTTTCCTACTAATGAAGGGTCCTATTAAAACAAAACAAGAAATTAAGAGCAATTTCTGTTTGCTTGCCCTTTTTGTGCAAGAAATGCATTATTAGCAAAATAAAGGATAACTCTCGCCAAACTGTTTCAAAGCCAATTATTACAAGATTTAAGCTTAAGTTGAAGAATGTTGTTGGCATATGATCATAAATAAAGAGTGAATTCAATGTTTTTCTAATAAAAAAAAATCGGACAAAAAGTGTCCAATTAGAACTTTTGGTTAAGTGTATATATTATAAAAAGATGTAGACCAGTTTCGATTTGTCTGTTTAACCGAGATGTCTTCTTCATTCTCATAAAAATTCATCATTATTTTTATCATTGTTGCCAACGAGTTATCTTTTGATATGGCGTGCTTCCAGGGATTGTTTGATTGTTCATCTTTTTCACATACAATAGATTTTAGAATGGAATGTAATTTATAGATTTTAGTTACTAGTTCCAAGTTTGTTTCATGACCAGAAAACACGTTTACATTAACAAAATGATCAGAAAAGTATGTTTACAAACAAAAAGCAACTGTCATATTTTTATAAAAAAATAAATGTGTAGGGGACGCAAATATGCTCTTTGAATGTGGTAATAGAGAGAAATTTTCTTATATAAATATTTTATGGTGAATATCAACAAAGGTCAAAATTGCTCATTTGCATTCATTCACAATACTGATGATCAAATTAGCAGTAACCATGTGCAAAAGCTGTTATTGTGAGAAAATTTAAAATTGAAAAGCAAAATTTAAGCAAATTGAGAAAGACTTCCTTAACGTCTACTTTCTGTTTTAAAAGCGAAACATTTTTCTTTCCCTTTTCACAACGCGACAGTAACATTCATTGACGACCCAATAAAAGTGAAGACATTTACTGACATGAGCTTTATTTTGCGTGCGGATGTTGTATTTGTTATTTAATAATGCTTTAATTACATTGCACTGACACACACACAATTGGAAATACTGCCAGCACCATTACTCTGGAATTCCTGTTTGAAACGTTTATATAATCCTATCTACAATACAAGTATATTGCGGTTATCTGTCGAAACAATGTCAGCTTTTTTTTAATAAAACAAAATATTTTCCTTAAAACTGAAAGTAAACATGAAGCGAGCCTTTTCCGGATTTCTTTAAAACCCGAACATAATTTTGAAGACTCGCTACATTGTCCTGTAGATTATCCTATATACTTTAAACAGGTATGGGTTTTGAATATTGCGTAAATTTCGAGTTCTGATGCGAACGTGTTTTCTTTTGTTTTAGAGCGTTTATTCGACTAAACTCAGCGTAAAAATGTCAGTAATGTCAGTCATATCTTGAACCTGTGTCAGCCGTATACGTATATATCTGGGCTGAAGGTTATAAACCTGAGATTGGAAACCAGTCTCAAATCTCAAGCAACTGATTGGCTGAAATGGCGACTGGTCAGATGCTTGAGACTTGAGACTGGTTTCCATGCTCAGTTTTATAACCTTGGGCACTGAAAGGCTACCAGCATGATACTAGTACTATTTTATGTTTACATGTTTATGTGCTGTTACATGCAGAATTGTTGTGCGGATGGGTTGGATGGTGGTTATTTACCATTGCAACTTGTACCATTTTTATGTGAGAACCCGTATAGCAAGTGAGATTAGTTCACATCACATCAGACCCTCTCTTAAAACCCAGTTGCAAATTACACTGCCACTAATCGTTGTCATGGGGTAACTCCAAATTTCATTACTGTTTTTAAAAATAATCATATTATTTACCCATGCTCTCTCTTTAGCTATGCCTATTTGTGTGGGGATGTTCTGTTCTTTGAAAATGGCTGTTCCTGATATACAGAGGCAATTCTTTTAAAACAAGGTGAAATTAAAAAAAAAGATTAAAACGTATGTGCTTTGTAATTGTAAACATCCGCATTAAATCGTGTGTACATACTACATCTATGAAAACGGTTTTTGATGTTGTTTATTTGTCATTAGCAACACATGAATCCATGCGTGATGTTATAAACATATAACAGTATTCTGTCCCAAAATTGTTGAATACCACCTAATATTTTGAGTTTGAGATTTATCGCGTTAATTAGCGCGTTTGGAAGTGTATCTGGGGTTTATTTGGCTAGTCGCGGTCGCTTTTTCGGTGCTGGTATAAAACTGAAATGTGCATATCAGGATTTGCCACATTCAAATGACAGCCTCCCCACAAAGCCAAGCTGATGAGAGTAAGAGATAATATGGTTTATGCTCCTGGGGGGGGGGGGGGGGGGGGGGGTTTAAACCAGGTTCTAGGGGGGCACCCACCTCACACTTGTCCCAATAGGTTCTGATATGAACAAACAAGTACAAGTTGTCATGATGAAAAAAACTCCAACCCACCCATCAACTCGACAATGTTGCATGAAAAAGCATATAAACATAAAATTACAAATAATAATACCCATTCTGAATCTGTATCCAAATTCCATATAACATTTGAAGCTTGGAAACTGATCAAATAAAAAACAGCCTGTTAATAATTAGTGCGATGTTACATATTGGGAAAATATGAAAAGGTATTGTTTTTCAAAAGGGTTCAGAGAAAAGATATTGAATATTTCAAAAATAAAAAAAAGAAACAAACAACAAAGAACAATAGTATCGCATTACACAATAGCAAGGGTGGTAAAAAAGATGCATTAAAAAGGAAATGTATATATTCCCGATTTAGGTGATGTGAGTTGGTATATTAAACACAGTTTAAAAGGCTAAATATATCAAATATTGATATTGGCTATATTTAGCAACGTGAACTGGATTTTCCGATAGAAAGTTTATAATACAAATTTCAGAAAAAAATAAATCGTTACAACAAGGGGTTATAAAATATTATGTTTAACATAACAATCCAAATTCGCCTTAACTTAAGAGGCATAAGTTGTTCTTATAATTACAAAACTGAAATTCGCAGCCAGCATTATCGAAATGTTTTGTTTGAGACAAAACATGATTTTCACATTTACATGCTTCTATACATTAGTCATGTTTATAACGTACACGTGTAACGACCCTCAGTTATTGCTATCGCACTCAAAGGTTTCCCCTTCTTTTACACAATAGGTAGGCTTTTTGATAGGAAATACCGTAGGACAACATTTACAAATAC
>JAZAYU010000792.1:0-84841 GCA_038501625.1 Corbicula japonica | reverse complement strand
AATGTTATGGCCCAATTTAATAAGTGTATATAAATGGCAGTTTAAAAGATTGTCTAAGAGGTAAGTTTGTAATAATGTTAAATAAACCTCAGTTTTCTAGCTTTCAGTTTCTGCGTTTTGTGTTTACTTCAATTCATTTTGAAAATCTTACATTTGATATCTAGAACCATGACGGTAGGCTAAACAAGAGCAGCTTTGTAGTAGATTTTTCAAACAAATAGAATCCATTAAAACAAGCAATACGTCCGAAACATATACTGTGTGTTTATGTAATTCTGGATTGACAGTGACTGTCATATTCTGATACGTGAACATAAGATCGTTCTTAGAATATTACGGTGACTTATATATTTAGGGACCATATGTCGTGGCATAATTAAAACACAACTTTCCTGAAAAGAAGCGTAATTAATATACCTCATTATAATTTTGTCAAGCTTGTATACTCTGATCGGTGTACTTAAAACACTGGTTAGGTATTTACTTTCAAGCGACAGTAATACGATTTGGCATTACCGTTTAATACTGATCAAAAGCCTCATCGGCTCTAAAGCTCTAAGTGTTGCGTAAATAACAAAACTATAAAAGTAAAAATATTTCGTTGTTACAAAATCGTCAACAAAGGAGATGTAATAAGGTCAGGCATAATTGCCAAGCCATTTAGTCCACTTCCAACGAAAGCTTGCATCGCTTTGCAAAACTCATTTGCGCATTAATTGTATGCCTACTTGTCACTACATGCGAATGATGTTTAAGCAGGTAAACTTCAATAGACAGATTCCCATATTTGCTGGCGCGGAACGCTAAACTTAAAGCATAATATATCAAATCTTTGTTATTTTGACTCCTCGCTTCGTGGTTTTATTCAGCAATTTTAGCTATAATATAATAATTCAGCAACGTATTCTATACAGTGTATTTGTCATTTGGATTATTTACAGCTAGAGCTCGCTCCAAATCACAGATGGCATTTATATTCAAACCGGTTGTCCTAACGTTTTATGATTTCGCAGTTAACTTGATGTTTAAGTTTAACGCAGTGACAAACTATTGTTATTGTTTATTAAAAGTCATCTTTGCTTTTTTTAAACGAGATTTTTAAACATGAAAAAGAAGAGACTACTTATTTCATTGTTTAAGAAGCGACAGATAAAGAAAACGACTATGTTAATATATCATGCGCTCCACCTCCCAAACCACCGCGTAAGCTAACATCGCTTTGCAATCTTAAGCTTAATCTATCGTATCTGATCACTGATTGCGAATTGTGTTGAAGCAAACTGCAATATATAGTGTACAAACCCAGTGCTTTTAGTAACTTATGTCTGTTCTTCGCTTTCAGTTCTTTGCTTCTTCAGACTTTGTGATTGTATTGTAATATCTTAGTAGACAACTGAACTGAGCAGGAATGTAAAATATGTCTGTTGTAGAATACTAGTAGTATCTTTTAAAGACCAAGTTCGATCCACAATAAAAATAAAGATACAATATCTATTTTTATATACAGATGCAGTCATTAAATCATATGGTTTCGCCGTTAATTTCAGTTAAAGTTTTTTTTACAAACTGATGAAATCACGCATTCAAAAGCCTTTTTGGCCAAAGAGCTCCTTGTTTAATGGTTTCAAAAAAGTGTATATAGTTTTGTTTCAGGCACCTCAGATGAAGGAGACTATATTCACATGTCTGGCATTCCCTCGACAACTGAACAACTTCCACCACCAATACCGCCACGTAAGCTTACATTGCTTGGCAAAATAATATAATTTATCTGATCACTGAATTCGCAACACATATCTTAATGATGTAGAACAATGTTTAAAAGCCATCTAAATCAAATCACAATCATCAGTTTATTGCTTGTGAAGCCGTAAAGTCACGAACTATTTACATAACTTCAGTAAAATAATAGTATTTTTGTCTGTAAATATAATAATTAAATCGGCGTTTAGTTGTGTTCATCTGGGTATGAAAAACATTTGGATAGTTTAAAGTAAGCATAAACGTCCCTTTATATCCAGTTGTACTTGTAGCGATACATGGAAAAAAATAAGTGATTTTTCAATCTTTTCAAATCATTATCTATGCTAAAGCTCTTGACATTTATTTTTACGAGCATATTAAGCATTTATATTACAATCATGTATCTTTAAAAGTTGAGCTACGAATCTTAGCAATTAAACAACATACATTTTTTCGAAGGCTTGCTTGTAAAAATAACAAATACCTATTTTTTAAAAAGTAATTAAATTTTCACGATAATTTTATAACTTTTCCGTAAAATCAGTGACAAGCAATCGCGGTTTTTAATCTTCTAATGATGTTTATGATGTTTCTTTTGCTGTTCTTTAGTTCATGGAGGCTTTCAAATCGATTTGCTCAGTAAAAGCCCTGTTACCGCGGTTGTACTGCGTTGATTTCTTACGTTTTCCAGAACGTCGTGAGATCGCAAGAAAAATGTTTGTTTGTCTTGGTGATGACAAGGCGTCCTCACAGCGACTAAATTGTTGCTGCGGAGATCTCGTGGCGATCTATCGCGTTCTTACGGAGTTCTTGTCGACGAATGTCAGTGCTCTTACGACGCTGTCACAGGGCTTACACTTACGGCCGCTGTTAAAGCCGCTCATTTGCACTTAGGTCGCAGCTCTTGCATTAGCCGAAAATAATAACGATTAACCGTCTGTCTTCGTCTGACCATAGTCGAATCCAAAACCCTTTAAGCGTTTTGGCCTTCCTCCGTCGTTGTCCCAGAATGATATGAACATCGTTTTGACTTGCTGGAGTTGCATATAGTCATGTATAACATTTAGTTCTATTCGTCACCAAAAAGCAAATGGGCGCAATAGAAGTGCCTTGGAAGAGCAATGATCGCCGTGACTGGCGTTGTAAGCGGGCAATAAACTTAAGCTCCGCATAGGCACCGTAGACGCGCCATATAGAATCGGTAGAGATGCGATGACATCTCAGAGAACGTCGTACAATCTCCGTGCCAGCGCCACCTGCTAAGCTCTTGTGGTAATGTAAAAGACCTTATTGCGTTACAAACATGAACATGAAACAAGCAACGAAAAGATATTTTGTTGTTTTTGTTGCATGCTTAAATGCTATAAAAATCTAGTATTGTATATAATCTTAGAGTGACATAACTTGTTATTGTATTTTTTAGACATACCTCTATCACCATCACCTCCTTCGTCTAACGAACAGACCGATACGAAAGTATGTCTATAAAACTGATATGTTTGTATATCGACATATTCAGAAGGCTCAGACCAACATGGAGCGACGGGGTATTTTCGCTAGGTTTGATAAGGGACACGTTTGGTGCAATATAAGTCTTGTTCTCATCAAGTTAATAGTTATGCGGAAATTAATATAGTTTGACAATTCATAAATAAATCATACAGCCTATATTTGGTCAATCTTTTTGAAGAGTATATTGCTGAAACATTTATTTTGTTCACATGTCTTTAAGTTATAACTGTCCTTCGATTTTTAATAACATTTTTAATAAATCAAAATTAAACTTTGGTTAGATATATTTGTGTTAGAAATTATGTTATATACTTCCCCTTAACTGTTTCATGCATGCAGTTACTAAATGCATCTTCTCGGAGATATAAAAGACAAACAAAATTAATATAATTACACGTACATTAAAATAAACTTGTTTTTACAATCATTTATACATCTTTATTTTTCCAGAAACTCGGTATCTTCCGAACGGTTCACATGGAGTTGAGGAATTTATTTCATCATAACCCGAACGTATCGTCAAGGGAAAATGCACCAAAGCATGACCTACAACGCAAAAACAGTGAATAACAATTATGTGATGATATTGCGAACCAGCTTTAGCATAAACATTAAAATTTAAACAAACTATCGGATATACAAAACTTGTTACTGTTCCCAGCTTTAGAACCCTTGAACTAGTGTTCAAAGCTCCGACCTTTTTAATCGTTTTTGTCAATGTGGGAAAGGTGATCGAAATGTTGAGATGTGTTTCTTTGAGAGCTCAACAAAGTTTTGGTTTGTTTTATCTAAATTCCGCTTGCAATGAATGAATAGCGTTAAAACATTTGAAAGTGATCTGCTTAAGTAAAATAAATGATAGCATTTGTAAATTTGTATAATTTGTTCACTGGAGGAATAGTTATTGTCTTAGTGAAGTGAAGAAAGAGGTACACTTAAACTCTTACGAATATGTTAGCAGTAAATGAAGCAGAGTAACGATTCAGTTTATTGTTTGGTTATATGTAATGTAAAAAAGACTGAATTTTAATTGTAAAATAGAATTGTAAAGGCCTTCGGTAATAGTACTAGTTATATCGAAAACAACGCTGATGATACCTATAAACAGAGTGCATATACATGGTCATTGATCATAGCTATTTAAGAAATATCAAACAAATGAGGCTGTATCCGACTTTTATAGATAGAAAGGTACGCACCAAACTACATAACATCTCAAAGGTGTTCAATGATGTGTTGTAGACAGAGAACGCCATACAACATACAATATAATACACAGAAGTTACTAAGTCGGTTACACTTGTAAGAAGTCTGGTTTATTTACAGATATTTTTTGTGTTGCAAAACAAGACCGAAAGACCATTCATGCGAAGCATTGGAACAAACAGTTTCACAAAACTGTGTTTATAAGGGTCGCGTAACGGGAAGACTTGTCTTCGGGAAATCGGCGTTTGTTTACTTGTAAGCCGAGTAGACGATCATGGCTGAGTATGTATCGCAGTAAAAATTACATGATCACCTACTAATAATGAAAAAACAATATATTTTTATTAGATAATTGTAAATTCTTTTCAAATATAGTAATAACTAAAATGTCAAAAATATGGCCGAAGACAGCTCTTCCCGTGGAGTGCACCAGGTAAAACTGATTGGTTTGACTTTTTAAACTAGTTGTACAGAAGTATATCTAAAATATTACGTTATAATCTAAATGTGTTAAGTCTTTGTAAATAAAGTTTTTTCAATGTATTCCCTTAGGTAAAACCTTTTAAAATATAATATACATTCCTGTACAATATTTGCTTTATTTTTTGTTGATAAATTTTAAATGCTCATACTTCAAAAGTTATAAACAACATTTCGCTTCCTGTAATTCAAGATTTATCTTTCTTTTTAAATGTATCATTTATTCCTCACGAGGAAAATATAGTTACCATTTTTGTTCGCTCTCAATGAAATGAGTTTTCCTTTCATTACATAAAAGTACAAGTTACGCCCCGTGAAACGAAATGAAAACGAATATATTGATTAAATCATTTTAAAAATCTTCTTACATATCTAATTAATGTTTTAGAGTAGAAAATAGCTGTCAATCCAGGTCCTCTGTTTCATTAGGAAGAGTTTAAATATAAACAAAAGCCTAAAAACTACTCAGGAGATGTCATTTTAAGGACTCACGTCAGATGTTTGAAGACACAACATTTCTGGTCTCCTGTCTGATTTAAGGATAATAAATGTTTTCAGTTACTCAAGCGTTGTAAGCCATCAGGTTCAATAAAAAATCAATAAAAACGAACATAATGTTGTAATTGTTCTACCCCAATATTGTATTCATTAGATGTTAACAAAGCAGGAAGATTTTGCAAATTCGAACCTGTTTAAGCAAGTTCATATTTAACACTTGAAAAGGGTTGAAATTATTTACATTATCTTTAATGATATTTTGTGTAAATATTTAAGTTACAAAATTGCCTTCAAATGCATTGGCATTTTAAAGATTGATTTATTATACTAAACCGAAATAGATTTTATTCTAATGTAAATACTATGGTTGAAGATATTTTATTTTATCCTCAGTGAATTATAGAATTTTCCCGGTGAAATAAATTTGGTATTTCACTGTTTTCAAACAGTGGAATATCATTTCTTTTTATTTTCACTGTTATTTTCACGTCGGTACACAAAATTAAAGAACATTCCGAATGAGAACGTTTAGAAAACTTGACTAGTACCCCGGTCTCTATATATACTCGTCTATTTTTAAATAGTCGAATGCGGTACCAGTTTATTAGAAAACGGGCTCAAATTTGTATATTTGACGTCATGACGTCACGTCATAAACAAGCGGTTTTGGCGCCATTTCTTGCAACTTTTCTGTTAAATTAACAAAAATTTTGCACTTAAAGCATAAAATAAAATGAAAAATTGACTTTACCAATGAAAGATAGAAATATATTTCGCTCTTGAACTCCGGAATTATGTATTTTCACTCGTGGCTTTGCCACTCGTAAAAATACGAATTCCGGAGATCCCTCGGTGAAATATATTTCATTATCACATACCTGCCAGTAAAAACTGGTAAAAACAAATATCGTCTATGTATTTGTTATATAAAATTAGTCCATAATGTATCTCCAACACTCGCAAAACATTTGAATAATAATCATTTTCAACCAAAAGGGCTCTCGGAACTTGCAAAATATATACATTGGGAATTTACAGACAGGAATTACTGTAATGCTATTTATTTAGTATGGATTCACGTTCAGCTTCAGGGTAAAAATATGAAAGAGAACAATGATTGCATAACCATTACATATAATGAGGAAACGAAATAAAAACAGTTTTTAAGAAGGTTTAACGATATCGGGGATACTTGTACTTAAGAAATTATTTTTTGGCGACTTTGACCTAGTTTTTAGACTAATTAACATTGTGTAAATAGAGGATACAACATGAGTGATCATTGTAATGATTGTACGAGTCGTCTAAATCGATATAAAACGAGGCTTTTGCCTAGTTTTATATCGATTTAGATGACGAGTTTAATAATTTCAGTATAAAATGAACACGAATGATGTATTCTATTTATCACATACCCTGAAAAAAAAAACAAGCAAAATCCACGAATTGTCCCTTTCTATCGCCTAGTAGAGCGAAATTTAAACATGTGTAATTCGGTCGTATCGGATGATACATAAGCTAGTCCCCAAATTATATATCCTACCGTTTCCCCTTTGCCAAAATAAGTAAAAATAAATAAATAAAATTAACTGCGCTAGAGTCTAGATAAAAAATCTACCAGTTACAGGCTTCTGAAGTTGTGTTTAATTCAATAAATCGATCTACTGTATGACGTCATTTGTGTAAACTTTCATAGCGGCATATGACAACATTGAAATGTGCTGGTTTTAAACTCATAATTTGGATTGAAAATGTGTTTCTATTGTTTTTATTTTGATTCGAGATGTTATAAGATCACACCGACGATGTTTTGAAAACGGTCTGAGCGTCTGGGTCATTTTGTTTTCTGTATTAAAACGAAATGAAAATGGCTTTGTTGCTGATGTTGAATTTCATCGTATGTAGACTTTCGGCGTATTGCTATCTTACGGAGTAATCAAGGTGTCAGAAAGTTATATTTTCCGTGGATATTATCAATAAAAGGGATGATTAGAAGCTGCTTGCTTGCCTGAAGTGGTCAGATGGCAAAAGTAAGTCATTTTCATAAATGTTTTTAGATCGCTGATAACGCGGATGAATAGTGATTCGGCTACGATATATAACTACAGTCGTGTCCGGTAATCTTGCGCGTCCGGTCATGTTGCGCAGTGGTCTACTGACATCCCCGGAAGTGTTTTACGGTCACGTTGTGAAAATATCTCAACAAACGATTATTTTTAAACCTAAATTAGAATATCTAAAATGTAAACATGTTAAAATTAATACCTGTTCAAGATATTAACATCATCGTAATAAATTATTCATGACCACACCCACTGACCTATTTTCCGAAATTTTAAGCAAATAAAACACATTTTGAAAAAAATATATACCATTATAAACGTATGAGGATGAACAACTGAATCTCGAGACAATTATTCAGTTCCGTAGTCTGCCAGAGCTTGTTAGGATATGTAACACTGAATATGAAATTCCGGTAGGACTTAGAACCAGAAACTATTTCAGAATAGAACCGGACACCGAAGTTATGTTGCAAAAGACTCAAAAAGTGAAGTATGCACATATTAAAATTCTGGAAGACTTAGACAAGGACAATAGTCAAGAGGAAATGGAAGCAGAATATGTGCCTGAGCACGAGGCTTACGTTGGTGATTCTTAATTCCATCAAAATACCGAGGAAAAATGAAATTCGTTCATAGACCTGGCGGCAGGCGAAGATATGCAACCGTGTCTCAGGTAATTATCCCAGTGTGTGTAGGATAAAATAGTTTGTAGTTGATTTATTAAACATTTCTTTTGTAGGGAAACATAATTAGATGATTAACTAAATACATAGATATTGTTGTGCATAGATATTTGTTTTTAGAAAATTAGATCTTTGACAGTCAAAGTCTAAGCCATTTATTGTTATAATTATATCTACTTTGCATTCACGTCCCACTTTTAGGTTTAAATTTAAAAAATTCAATTAATGCATAATTATGATATATATTAAAAAATACAAGATTGTCTCCCCGTACATATAGTCGTTAGTGTCATTAATAAATAAACGGTATCCGGTCATGCAGTGATGATTACGTCAAGGTTATCCGATCAATCTATTTTGCGATTGTCCCGGTAAGGTTAATATGTAGCGTAAATGGCGTGGCATGGCTAGGCGCTGTCGCCGTACGGGTTCTCTCCCCAGTAGGGGGCGCTGTCGCCGTACGGGTTCTCTCCCCAGTAGGGGGCGCTGTCGCCGTACGGGTTCTCTCCCCAGTAGGGGGCGCTGTCGCCGTACGGGTTCTCTCCCCAGTAGGGGGCGCTGTCGCCGTACGGGTTCTCTCCCCAGTAGGGAGTGCTGTCGCCGTACGGGTTCTCTCCCCATTAGGGGGCGCTGTCGCCGTACGGGTTCTCTTCCCAGTAGGGGGCGCTGTCGCCGTACGGGTTCTCTCCCCAGTAGGGGCAATATCATTTATTATTAAAATGATATTCGACATTATTAACCTGTGCCATGGTACCAACGAAAAGAAGCACTTTAAAACCTGATATTCATAGTCTGTATAAGGCTGAAGAAGAGATAAGAGATCGTTGGAAGTACATCAGCAGGTACAAGATTCTAAAACTAGGATTGAAGACAAGTCTCAAAACTGATAAGTCCATTTTTGAGACTGGTTTAATTTTAAAATCTTTCAGATTATTAATATTGTAGACTTATCTCTAGTCCCAGTTTTCTAAATCTTTGGCCTTGGCATAATCATAAATATACTGAGCCAAAATGAAAACTTAACAAAAATAACATGAAAAACCTCTATTACATTAAAGTGACAGTTCATAGTATTTTGTTCATTTATAAAGAAAGATAATACTATCGCACCGTCAAATATTAAGTAGAAAAGCTCCGATAGATAGTGTGTTACTAAAATGTACGATCAAATTATTACATTGCTTCGGAGCGAATGAACGCTTATTAATATTCAGTGTGTCACGCGATTATTTTCAACAACAAACACCATGACGGATACCGAAGCGACATAGCGTATTAAAAAATAAAGAGGTGAGAAAAATATATATTTGAAGTCGAAATGTATGGTAGCTCGTAATTCTCATTCTTCCTTGACGTTTTATTTGTTTCTATTCTGGCGGGACGGCGATTATTTCGTTCTACTAACTCCTGCGTACTCATATAGTAAATTGGTCTCATTTGCATCTCTCGCGGTGAGGCATACATTTTCGTACTTGATAACTATATCCGTGTTAAGTAATTAAACGAGTTAGATTTCTTTATCATATTTTGTGTTTCTGTCTGTGGCGGTTTAAATTCTGACAATTTATGCAAAAATTTACTTTTCATTAACACTTTTACATAACGTATGGAAATTCACTTTAATGATGCTAGTGAATGCAAATATCTGGATGAATATGATAAGCAATATTTTTATCTTGGTAGCTGCTGGTTCAGTATCTATCTTTTAATAAATAGAAACAAGAAATAAGAATACGTAATTGTGGAAAAGTATGCGTTGGATTTCGTTCTTTTTTATTTAAAAGGGAGGTAATTTGCAAAAGCGGGTATTTAAGTATCTGTATTGTATTCCTTTGCATAAGTGGGCTTTAAAGATTGTGTTTTCCTTCTGTCCATACCATAAACTTCTTAATTTGACTGTCAACAAATCTGTTTGAGACTTTAATGTTAAAATCCGACCTCACCATTATTTAGGAAAAAGGAGATAAAATTAAACCCTGTGAAAACATAACACATTTCGAGCTTTATCAGATGTTCCGATATGTGCAAATACCACAAATTAAATTAAAGATAAAATATAGCATCACTAAACAAATGTTTTGAATTTGAAAACTGGAAAGTTTTCATTCTTGTTCAGTATATTATTGATCCCCTTTTGAGAAAGTGTGTCTTCGTTGGTATATTTTTTTATTTTTATAGTAGTGTTTAAAACATTCATTCAAAATAAGAAATATTATCTGTTCCGCTTTTATACGTCGTTTGTTGTTGTTGTTGTTTTTCAAGTAAAGAGTCATTTTCTTTAACACATTTTAATATGTACCGGAACATTTTTATATTAATTTTTTTATGTTTTTTATATAATTCTTTAGGTGCTGAATGACTTGCCAAGTTCGGTGAAGGTTGAAGAAGTCATGGAATGTTTATCAGCAAACGACCTTCAAAAGAAGATGCACATTAATGCTAACACTCCATTAAAACTAAGAAGAAAGTTCCAAAATCCTCGCGATGGCTCTACCTATTTAGAGTGCACTGACAACTATAGCAACTCGTACGCTTTCCGTCAAGATGACAGAATACATTTTACAGAAGTGGAAGACCCAAAGTTGTATAATCTTTTTGAACTTGTACGTTGTCAGATGCTACCAAAGGTAATATGTTTTGAAAAAGTACCGCCGGAGGATGCGATATTAGTTGACAAGCCATTGAACAATGCCATGTTATCAAGTACAGAAGGGTCCATTGAACTGTTGGGCTTTAAAGATGTGGAAGTACTGGTTAGCTGGAACAGAGATGTGGACAAGGGCGAATATAGAACAGTATTAATACCTAAAGCTGCTTGGAAAACAATGTTTGTCCAAAAAAAAAATTTGTGGGAATGGATGTTAAAAAGGATTATATTGAAAAACAGTTTGATGGATGCAATGAATCAGACTTCATCGAAAAATGCATAAATTTGATGTCTCCCGATCTGTCACTTGTCGCATGGCTACGAAATCAAAACCAGTTCAGTGAGAAGAAAGATAACAAAGTTGTTGTTCATGTTCCAGTTCAATTTACAGGTAAACTGCTTATGTTTAAGCAGGTATCCGATCATTTTCCAGGTGTTTTGCTTATGTTTAGGCAGGTTTCTGTTCATTTTTATATAATCTGCAAATGTTTTGGCAGGTCTGCGATCATTTACAGATATTCTGCTAATGCTTAGGCAGGTTTCGATCATTTTCCAGGTAATCTGGTAATGTTTAGACATGTTTCTGATCATTTTTCAGGTAATCTGTTAATGTTTAGGCAGGTTTCCGGTTGTTTGCATTCCAATGGGTAATTATTGTTCACCCCTTGTTGCTGATCTGTTTTTATACTGTTTTGAAACAGATTTATGTTATCTCTTTCTACCGAACATCAAGAGGACATTATTACAGCCTTTTTATATCAACACCTCGAGGTACCTTTATGATATGTTGAATACAAATAATAACCATTTTCCATCTCTGGTTATTAAAATTTACCCTCATGAACTACAAGTTCATAAAGCAAACACTGGATAAGCAAGCAAAATTTCTTGAATATAATCTTTCTATTGAAGATATATACGTGACTACTAAAATATAATGATAAAAGAGACGATTTTAATTTTAATCAAGTAATTTTCCGTTTTAAGACGGCGATGTTCCTCGTGCAACATCTTACGGGGTTTATATCTCAGCTTGATCGCTTTTCTAGATCTTGCAATGATGTTAATGATTTATATGAATGTAATCTTAGCATTACAGAAAAAAACTTTTAAAACAAGGTTATCGGTATCATAAATTAACGAAAACGTTTAACAAGTTTTATCACCGATACCCAGATTTAATTAAAAAAATACAGGTACAGTTTAAACCACTATTGCAACAAGGTATTTCACAGCCAGTTTTTGTGGAGTTCTAATTTATAAACTTAAGATAATAAACGGCAATATTAATTTCCCCCAGTGATTCGTAAAATCCATCTGTTAATTCAAAAAGAAAGGTTACCAACATGATATTCTACAGCGCTTTGCAAGCCTGGTGAATAATCCATCTGCAGTTGATCACTATGCTTACCTCTGTGGATGCACGACGGTGGCAGTGGTTTGAGAGTTTATGAAGGTTTATAGGGAAATCTTTTCTTTAACGAACCTAGAAACTCGATTTATTTATTTATCCCTGTCACCGTGTTCTTGCTAATTTGTCTCCAGGTACTCTGGTCTCGGTAAGATCATCGAGTACTCGCCCATTTGGCTTTGCAATGTCATTAGCTTCTTATGTTTTATATGTTTGTGTGCTTTTGCATGCAAAATTGTTAAGCTGATGGGTGAGTTGGAGTAATTTCACCAAGGCAACTTGTAGGCTTTTGGTGATATGAGAACCTATTGGGGCAAGCGTAAGGTTGGTGCACCCTAGAACATGGTTTATATCCCTAGTGGCAATTTGTTTTGCCACTGACCGTTCCAAGGCGGTAACCACAATGTCGTTAATTGTTTGTGGCGTCTTATTTGAATTGACATACTTATAACAATAATAATGAACGTGCTTCTTTTTTTATATTAATAAGTAGAAATTTTCTAAATAACATAACCTATACTTAATCGATAACGAATGAAAAGAGAAATATCAGTGAAACTGTTATAAAAAAGGGTCTGTTTCTCTCTCTACAATGTATCCCTCTCTATCTCTTTCTCTCTATATAAATATAGCCCTTTTGAATTTCTCTATCTGATCTTCTTCGTCCCTTCGCAAAATTCAAGATAATTCAACCCAAGTGATAAAGTGCATTTTTCTATTTCAGACAAGCCTTTGTCGTCAACAACAGTTTGTTCATCGAACAGCTATAGGTTTTGGAAGGTTAGTTGTGTTACCCTAAACAAATTAATGGTTTTATGTTAATGAATTTGAAAGGCTCATTGTTTAGGCTTTAAGGACTTCCTTGCTTTTCTGGGGACGAACTTTCGCGCAATAGCAACATATTTGATATATTTGAGCGGGCATATATTCGCGCAATCGTATTTTCTTTATTAGGATAAAATATATCGAACAAAATAAAACTTACCTTATTTAAATTAAAAAATAAATAAATAAATGTTCGGTGATGCAATAGTTTAATATCCTTAACCCAAGCTGTGATATTTGCACATATCAGGACATTGGATAAAAGCGCAAAGAAACTTTTGTAAATAATGATGAAATAGATGAAAGGGAACTTTGAAAGCCACCGGACACGACAAGTATGAAAATACTGCAGGCTTGGTTTGATTGAGCCTGTTCACTGACAGTTATTGAAATGCATATTAATGCCTACACCGCCTAGCCCCTGGTTGAGCGCAACTCAATATTTACACAAATAAACAGTAAAATTTCGATCCATTCCAAACAATGGTATGCATATGGCTGTGAACTCGGAACCTTCCATCAGGTCTTTTCATATTTATACCATTCCATGTTCGGCGGCATACGGTCCCTAGATAAAAGAAATGGTATTATTTACAGAAGAGTCTCTAATAAATTATTTTGAGTGTAAAATTTAGAAGTTTATGTCATGTACAGAAAGAACCACAATTGATTAATCAAATTGACATTACTGATGCAGAGAAATCAGATACAGTTTCTTATTTAATACATATCCTTTAAATACCTTTTTTGCATATACCCCCCCCCCCCCCCGTTAATTTCAGATAGAACAAAATCCAACTCTTAATTTTCCTAAACCATAGTTGTTGTTGTTTTTTTTTTAACATTTTGGCTCAGGAGTGTACATGGTGTTATTTTGTTGAGGTTTAAATTCGGGTATTTACACTTGGTAGATATCAGAATTGTTCAATTTACACTTGTGCGAAATACGCGAAATTTAAACCTTTTACAAAATGTAATGATATCACATACATCGACAGAGGTTTCACATGCATAAACATCAGAAAATTTATGTGTACCTAATATGTGTTAACTAAATTAATATTTATTTTCCACAGAACATTCAGTTGGGGCAGAGGATCTTTCGAAAATTCCCAATTGATTCAATTCGTCGCAAAATAAAAATACAGACAAGCGAAAATGTCCACAAACCAGCGATAACAAAACATACCGTGAGCGAGCGAAAAACCTGTGAAACTGCAGATGTCCCGAAACAACATACACATGCAAACCCGATGGAAAATATCTTGAAGAAGCAAAAGACATAGTAATGGAGCCCGAATCATTAAATGATTATGATTATATCGATGACGATAAAATAAGTGACACACATCAAGTTAATTCCTATGCAACGAAACACAGAGCAAGTGCAGAGGTAACACCACCTCTCAGTTCGAGCTCCTTGTCAGCGGATAATACAATTGCAAACAGATATCAAACGTATGGTTTGGCGGAATATGAAAGTATGGGGACTAGTCTTGATTTATTACAGATTTATGCTAAAATAACGGAGTTTCCCGAAGCAGGTTCGCATGGAATCAAGGCTCAAGAAATTCATGATTTGACTAAACCTTCCGGTCCTCAAGCATACTCGTCAGCGAACGAAACAAATAGTGTTAAATCAAAAGATCTGGAAGGCCATGAAAAAGTTTTAAGTAAATCCGCATCACTAAGAGAAGGTGATTATATTGATTTTGATGCAATAACATGTGATTCTTATGTTTGTCTTCAACAACAAGATCGTGTTGACCAGCATAGATCATTAGCAGTCGTCAATGTTGAAGACAGCGTGGAAATAAACAATAGTACTGAAAATACAAGTCTATAATACATGACGAAAGAAACTAACGCGAGTTTTTTTTAAAAGGAACCTCAGTTCAGATTTCTTTCAGTACAGCAAGGTTGAAGTAGAATACTGTTTTAAGCATTGTGGCTTGCACGAATTTGCAAGTAAGTGTCTGGAACAACGACTTGCTGGAAGATTCTTTGAGAATTTCAAATTAGAGTTGTTAAAGACTGAACCCTATTTTTCCTGAGAAATGTTCAATATCTGAAGGTGAAAAAGATCATTTATGACGGCTGGAGGCAAAATATTTGCAAAAACGATGAATGAAGATGCACACCAAGCAACAAAATATGTGAACATCTAGTATAAAGTATATTCAGCAAAACTAACAGACAACATAAAGTATTATCTATTTTCCTTTTATTCTCCAGTTTGTTTATAAATTCGAAATTGGTAAAAGCAACATTCCATAACGATAACATGCTATGCGGTATTTGTAAATTTATAGATTTTTATACGTCCACAATTGAGAACGTTTATATAGTATCGATAACATGACAGTCATATAAATATTAAGAATATATATTAAAATAATGTTTATCAGTCGAGAGTTTTAAACTTTTGGTATCGCCAGGTGCTCTTGATAAGTAGTGATCACCGAAAAATAATTATTTCATCTTTATTTGCCATTAGATGATGCTTTGTTCTATAAACAGAGTATCACGTGACTGTGTTCTTAATCGTCATAGGTTATACATGGCAGATTTTACAATGCTTGTGTATATGTAAATGCAAGTAAATGTGTACAGTGTATATTAAAAATAAGAATCGGGCGACGAATTTCGTGTAGCATTATTATGCCCCATATTTACATTATTGCACTATATGCCAACCCAGTTATGCCCCACATTTACACGATGGCACTATATGCCCCACAAAATTATGACCAACATTTATACTATGGCAATATATGACCCACATAACTATGTCCCACACTTACACTATGGCACTATATGCCCCACATAATTATGAGTAGTACTGGGGTCTCTTTAAAGGCAAACAAACATTACGTAACATTACGTAACATGACCTAGTTAGCGGCCATCTTGTTACTATAAATACATGACCTACTTAGCGGCCATCTTGTGACGTAACATGACCTAGATAGCGGCCATCTTGTTTCTATAAATACATGACCTAGATAACGGCCATCTTGTTACTATAAGCGGATAACGTAGCAACGTTACATCATCTATTGTCAGTCAATATAACAAATCATTATATTTTTGAAAAATAAAATCATAATCAATACATTACATCATTTTCTGAAAAACAAATTACATCATTAAAAAAAACAATAATATATTACGTCATTTCTGAAATAAACATCATTTACTAAAAAAGATTACATCATTCTCTGAAAACAAAAGACACATGATAAACCGCAGTAAATATGACGTCATGTTGTTTAAGAAATTATAAAAATAAAAAAAAATATCGCAAATACCTGTTTCTGATGTTCACTCCTCGGTGTCTAGCGACTAAATGAACATCAACGTTCAAAGACATTCATAGTTCGAAAAGCGTTTCTATTGGTTCATTTCTTTCTATTCATTAACGTAGCTTTTCTATTGGCTCTTTTCCTTTCATTTATTATTAGAGTCAATAATATCGGATAATAGACTTTATGACTCTATTGTTACACCGGTTCTTTTGATTCCATTCAAAAGAAATACCTACGATTGTTATAGACAATAATATAAATTGTTTAATGATAATAGACTTTATAACTCTATTGAAACATGGGTTCTATAGAACCACATTCCGTTCTTTGTTATAAAGAAATACCAATACTATAAATTAGGTAATGATAAAAGACATTAATTCTATATTGATACACGGGTTCTTTGAAGCGCATTCCAATCATTGTTATCAGAAATACCTTTTATGATTCGAGTCAATAATATAAATTAATGATAAAAGATTTTACGTTTCCTATTGATAGGCCGATTCTATAGATTTCTTTGTTATAAAGAAATGCCAATACTATAAATTGGATATTAATAAAAGATATGACGTAGCTATTCATACGCCGATTCTTTAGATTCCATTAGTTGTTATCATATAAGAAAATAATTATTGACATGTCGGTTCTTGCTTCTCTGTTATAAAAGAAATACCAATACTATAAATTAGGTTATGACAAAAGACATTAATTCTCTATTGAAACACCGATTCTTTGAAGCGCATTCCGTGTATTGTCATTCAAAGAGTTCTATTATTGAAGATATCGATAAAGGTGTTATTGTCAACAGATTTGTATAGACTTGTTCATAAAAGGTGTTTATCGGCTTTTCGTTCCGCGTCGTAGAGAATAAATGTTTCATTTTAGGACTGGGTCGTGTTTCTTTAAATTTATTTTAAATTACCTTTTAAACCTAGAAAATGAGTTTAAATAAAATATCTTTCATTTGATCTTTGGTTAAACAATCACAGTATACGAAATAACGAGATAATTTTCTGACAGTGTACGAATAATGGAGCTTTATTTATTATATCTTATTTAAAAACAAAATCACTCACGCGTGAAATACACGTACCCGATCTTTACTCCGAACTATCCAAACATGTCGATAATGTAACGTCGGTTCTTTGCTGAGCATGTAAGCGTGATCTACCGCCGCCGCCGCCACCACCACTACCACCACCAATACCACATTTTCGTGACTATCGTACTCATATTTGATATTACCGTTTTAAAATGTGCTAAGCGTGTTTCTATTTTTATACTGCTAGCGTATTATATATAAACTGTTGAAATATTTGTTAATAATGTTTTCATTTTTGTTATGTTTAAACAGGGTTTTGTGCGTTTACATGCATTTTTCCATAGACAATGTTTTCATTTTCGTGATTGTCGTACGCATTTTTGATATTCCCGTTTTAAAATGTGTTAAGCTTGACATGTTGGTTCTTGCTTCTTTGTTATAAAACCTTTGATTGTTAAAGTCCATAACATAATGACAAAAGCTATTGAGTTTCTATTCAGACACAGATTCTATAGAACCGCATGCCATTCTTTGTTATAAAAAAATACCAATACTATAAATTAGGTAATGATAAAAAACTTTTTTAGTCTCTATTAACATGTCGGTTCTTTTGATTTCTTTGTGATATAAGAAATGCCAACACTATAAATTGGATAGTGATAAAATTTATTACGTATCTATTCATACACAGATTCTTTAGAGGCACATTCCATTAATTGTTATCGTATAAGTAAATAATTACTGACATGTCGGTTCTTGCTTCTTTGTTATAAAGAAATACCAATACTATAAATTAGGTAATGACAAAAGACATTAATTCTCTATTGATACACGGGTTCTTTGAAATGATAGAGTCTCTAGCTGGGAGCGAACCCGCACCGTCACGGCGACAGCGCCTAGCCATGCAATTCTTGCGACGCAACCGACTGAGCTAACCGGGACAACGCATTTCTTTCTTTGTTATCGATAAAAAGAAATTCCAGTCATTGTGATTCGTATCTTATGCATTTATCCAATGTCATGCACCGAAGAACTTGATTGACAGGTTAATCACGGACCAATCAAAATCGAGAATGATGACGTCATAATTATATAGCCTCGAGACTTGATGCAAAGTACGGTGGTCAATTTTCGCTTATTTCAACTTAGAAATCCCGAGTATGGGGACGAATTTGTCAATGAAGAACTGGAGAGCTTACAGCAGATGTTGGATGGACCTCTAACAATAACAGAAAGTCATCAATCTAGAGATAGCGACTTGGAACTAGCGTTAAACTACGTCAACGAACAAGAGGAAATAGAAGGGGCGATTAAAGCTCTTCTATTTGACGAAGAAGTGGAAGAACTTAGTCGAGCATGCGTCGATGACGGAGAATGGGACCCCCCAATTATGCAGATAGGGGGTGGGGATGAGCCAAGACCGGGACCGTCTCACCAACCGAACGAGGGACCTTCAAACCTGCAATACGCAATAAGGAAAACCTCAGAGCGTACGTATGCAAAAAATGCGGCGGTGGACCGAACGTACCGTGTCAAAATTGACGAACGACACAACGGTCAGCGCTTGAGAGACGTGAGAGAAGGCTTACACGAATTGTTTGAAGAGGTGTTGGACGTAGCCCGGGGAAATTTAGCTGGAAACGATTTGGGGAGGGTCGTGATACAACATGATGGATTACACGACCCAATCGTAGTACCGTTACAGCCCTGGGACGAATTAAACGTCAACACAATCATGGAAACCATCGAAAAAGTACTAAACAGTCAGCAAGAGCTGGGAATTGACGACAGTTTTGAGATAGCGGTAGGATCAATCGATTTACCGAAAGGCGGAGCGAGACGACGCATCACAAAACTAAAAGGAGAAAAAAATTCGCTAAAACTTAAAACATCTATAGTAACCATTGAAAATAACGATAAACTGTGTATGGCGAGAGCGATCGGAGTGGCATGGGCAAAATTACGTAGATGTACTGATGACGAATGGAAGGAAATTACTAAACAGCGCGGCAAAAAAAGCAACTTGGATTTAGTTTTGGAAAATCAGAAAGTTTCGCTGTTATATTATCAAGATCTCTGTAAAAAGAATAGGAAAGAACAAGAAAAACTGGCGATTGCCCTCAGTCAGAAGGCGAGAGTACCCATGGACCGACCCGCGAGTTTAAACGACGTGGAGGCGTTCGAAGATGTCCTGGGAGTGCGCGTGATGCTGGTCAGTGCTAGACTGGGAAACAAATTTATTACCAGCCCCAGTACAGACGATCGTCCATGCATTTACATTTACCTCGTGGACGACGACTACTTTCACGCCATTACCAGCATCACAGGATTTTTCAGCGCCATATATTTCTGCTCCACCTGTTTGAAACACTTTAACAACAAAGAACGTCACCAATGCGAAACAACCTGTATTGTATGTAAAAAGGACCAATGTCCGAAAACAGAAAACACAGTAAAATGTAAAGACTGCATCATGGAATGTAGATCGCAAAAATGTTTTGATAATCACAAAGAAAAAACGGTGATCAAGAAAGGAAAATTCAAAACCAGCGGACCATCACAGTGTGAAAAATATTGGAAGTGCCCCCAGTGTTATAAAGTGCTAAGGACTGACAAAAGGAAGAAAGAAGATCACCAGTGCGGGGAATATCAATGTACAGCTTGTGAACAATACGTAATGGACGATCATTTATGTTATTTAAGAGCAACACCAGCAAAGGAACATTATAATTCGAACTTTATATTTTTCGATTTTGAGTGTAGCCAGGATGAAATGACAGAATGTGAAAATGGATTTAAACCTAGTACAAAAATTGGATGTAAAGATTGTCAATCACAACAGGTATGTAAATCTTGCTCTAAATGTCAACACTGTAAATCGTCTTGGTGCGGGAAAGCCACGCATCGTCCTAACTTTGTAGTGGCTCATTCAGTATGTCAAAAATGTATCGATAAACCTTTAACCCCAGAGTCTGTTTGTACAAAATGCGGGACCCGTTGCGACAAATGTGACAACTCTGATCTGCATGACAATGAAGACCCTGGACCTTGTCCCGGGACATGCGGATTCAGAGAAGTCACATTTGAAGGAGTGGATACCGCCGAAAAATTTTGTGAATGGTTATTTGCCCCTCAGCACACCTATTTCAAAGTTTTGGCTCATAATATGAAAGGTTACGACGGCTATTTTTTGTTAGAATATTTAATAGACCAATCGATGAGACCCACCAAGATTATTTACAGTGGTTCAAAGATTATGTATATGACAATACGAGGGTTGTTTGATAAATTCGCGGACTTTGTTTGCTAAAACTTTAATATGTGCCGTAGATACATGTATTTTGCACACGTTATAATTTAATGTGCCTGCTATCCTAAAATCATATATTAAGACTTATATTTGCATCATAATCTATGATTAAATAGCTATAACGGATCCATGGTAACGGTTGCTGGAGCACTCCGTTTTTATAAGTTTTGTACAGAAAACATACGACAATCAAACATGTATACGAATGTCAATTTTCACGGGAATCTGTCACATGATTATGTGACGTCTGAACGTCATTTCCGTTAATTTTCAGCGCTCTATGTTATAAACATACAAAGCAATTGCAAAAACTGTAGCTATGGTGTCTAAAAAGCATGACGTCAAAAACTGACCACGAAGTCCGTGCAAATATTAAATTTTGCGTGAATCTAGGTTTTACTCCGACACAGACGCTTGAAAAACTTCGGGAAGCGAAACATACACCTTGCTGTAGATCTCTGGTATTTAAATGGCACGATCGATATCGAAAGGGTAGAGAAAGTTTAGAAGATGATGTCCGAAGCGGAAAACCGAAGAAGATTTCAACGTCAATTAAAGAGAAAGTTACGGCGTTGCTTGATAACGACCGTCGCCTTACTGTGCGTGAAATTTCGGAAAATGTCGATATGTCTTTAAATACCGTGCACAGAGTAATTGCAGACGAATTAAATATGGATACATAGACATGAAAAGTGCATTCATCTTGGAGGTGATTACATTGAGAAATGAACGTTCGCTATTAATGCGATTTTTTAGACGTTGTGAGCGTCTTTTGTTAACGGCGTGCTCCGGTGCACGTTGATAGCCTTTGTATATACCCTTGTTATTTGTAAACTATTTTATGTATTGACTAGCGGTTTTCTTTACTTTGTTTGCAATGAATTGACGATAATGACGATATAAAAATTATCTTGATATGAGTTTGTTTGTACTTTCTATAACAAAAGTCCACGAATTTATCATACAACCCTCGTAGAGTTAATTTACATATCAAAGTGATTGACAGTCTCAACTTTTTACCTATGAAACTGTCGGCCCTCCATAATGCTTTTGGATTGACTGAATTGAAGAAAGGATGGTTTCCCCATTATTTCAATACCGCGCAGAATCAAAATTATGTAGGCCCTTACCCAGATGCTCAATATTATGGTCACGACTTTATGAGTGAGAAAGAGAGAACCGAATTGTTAGTGTGGTTGGATGAGAGAAAGAATGACGTGTTTGATTTTAGAAAAGAAATGTTAGAGTATTGTAGAAGCGATGTTGATATTTTAAGGCAATCATGTTTGAAATTTAGAGAGTTGTTGATGAGTGCTACGGGTGAAAAAGTAGAGTTTGTAAATAAGAAAGGAAAGAAAGATGAAAAGTGGTTCGGCGCCGTGGACCCATTCGATTCCGTCACCATAGCTTCCGTTTGCATGAATGTTTTTAGAACAAAATTTTTGGAAGAAGAATGGAAAGTAAAATTAGAAGGCAACAACGATTGGATGCCGGCTAAATTATTAGATGGGAAGCTATCGGTGAAAAAAGGAAACGAATGGATCCGCGAAACCGAACTACGGAATGAAAAAGTGAAAGAGAGAGAGTTTGTGAGTTCCCCAATAGCAAAAGTTCCTCCCAGTGGTTACAACGATAAATACAGTGAAGTGTCAATACAATGGTTAGAGTGGATGGCGTGTAAGAAAAATATCAAAATTCAGCACGCTTAAAATATCGGGGAGAAATCTTTACCGGGAACACGTTACAAATTAGACGGTTACTGCGAAGAAACAAACACGGCCTATGAATATCACGGATGTATATTTCATGGATGCCCTGATTGTTTCGCAGACAACCGAGAAGAAACGCGCCATCCACTCACCAATCAATCATTAAATGAACTGTACGCGTTAACATTGAAAAAGAAAGCTTACATCGAACAGTTAGGCATGAAATATGTTTGCATTTGCGACCACGAATTCAAAAAACAAAAGAACCAAAACAACGAACTCAAAGAATTTGCCAAAAGTTTAGATTTAATGGAAAGGTGAGACCCTAGGGCAAGTTTCTTCGGCGGTCGCACCAATGCTAGTCAACTCTATTACCAAGTACTTGACCAGGAACAAATCAAGTATGTGGATTTCACGAGCTTGTATCCATGGGTGAATAAGTATTGTCAGTATCCCGTAGGTCATCCCACCATCATCACCAAAGACTTTTAAAACTTTGAAAACTATTTCGGAATTGCTAAAGTAAAAATATTACCACCTAAAGGACTCTATCACTCTGTACTTCCGTATCGCTCAAATAACAAATTGAAATTCCCACTATGTAGGACCTGCGCGGATACTGAGAATCAAAACCCATGCTAATGTTCAGATCGAGAAAGAGAGTTGACTGGTACTTGGTGTACCCCGGAGATTCAAAAAGCCCTCAAATTAGGGTACCAAATTACAAAGATTTACGAAATATACCACTGGGAGGAGACTACACAATATGACCCCAAAACCAGAACAGGTGGACTGTTTGCCAATTACATAAACACATTTCTAAAGGTTAAGCAAGAGGCAAGCGGTCCCCCTGACTGGATCAAAACAGGAGAAGATGCGACACAATATATTCAACAATACTTACAGAAAGAAGGTGTTTTGATGGATCAGGAAAACATTCGGAAGAATCCGGGTTTGAGAGCTCTGGCCAAACTATGTCTGAACAGTTTCTGGGGCAAGTTTGGTTAGAGACTGAATATGCGCCAGACAGAGTCCTTTCACGAACTAGAGGCCAACCTATTTTTCCAACTGTTTTCCGATCCAACGAAAGAACCTCTCAATTTTCATATACTTGCGAATGACATGATACAAATAGAATGGCAATATAAACAAGACTGTCAACCAGAAGATAACAAAACAAACATATACCTAGCTACATTTACGACGTGCTGGGCCAGACTCAAACTCTACGGTGTGCTCGAACAGCTCGATAGACGAGTACTGTATTACGATACAGACAGCGTCATCTATGTGAGTCGCCCTGGACAGTATGATCCACCGTTAGGAGATTACTTGGGCGAACTCACGGATGAGCTTAGTGGAGGCGAGTACATCGTAGAATTTGTGTCTGGAGGGCCTAAAAATTATGCATACAGAACCAACAAAAACAAAGAGACTTGCAAAGTCAGAGGATTTACTTTAAATTATACAAATAGCAGACTCATAAATTTTGAAAGTGTAAAAACAATAGTGACTGATGAAAATACCAAGCACACCATTACAGTTACAAACCCTAGCAAGATATGTAGAGACAAAAGAAAAAGAAAATTGTACAATAGAGAAGAAAAGAAAATTTATCAGATGGTGTACACAAAACGTAGAAAATTGGATAATTTTGATACAGTACCTTATGGATTTTAATTTATGTATATACTGTTTTAATAATTGTTCATCATGTTTTCATTTTTGTCATGTTCGTACACGTTTTTGTCATTTTGCATGTATTTTACCATAGGCAACGTTTGATTTTTGTTATTGTTGTTTTCATTTTTGATGTTCACGTTTTAAAATGTGTTAAGCTTGTTTCCATTTTTTACCTATTGATTGTATATATTTTGTTATGAGATTGTGTATATTTTGTTATTGAAAATTTATGACATTAAAATATGTAAGAATAGCTCGTTTTGTCGTGAGTGTCATCCCATTATACGTAAGAATATGAGTATAGCCGATACTAATACCCCCGAAAGGGATGCTTTCATTCAATTCCCAAATACTGAAGAGGAAAGAAGGTCTAATGGAGAACGGTGGCATTTGTTAGGAACTCGCGTGCCTCAGGCGGAGATTGTCTACTTTTGTCAGATGACCATCGTTTATATTATCATTATTACTTCCATCATCAACTTATCCTTACAAAACGGCAAGAACGAATTGTGGATTAGCCTGCTCAGTAGTTGTATCGGTTACGCCCTCCCTAGTCCTAAACTGAAGAAATGAAATCGACATTACCACTCGAGCCTTGTTCCAGTATTTGTATCAGTGGCCAAACGGGAAGCGGGAAAACGCAATGGGTGTATAGGTTTTTACAGAATATGAATGACATGTATTCTACTGATCCACCGACGCGAGTGCTTTACTGTTATGGAATCTATAACGATTTACTGGACATCATGGAGCGAAACATACCGAATTTTAGCAGCAAAAAAGGGTTGCCGTGTTCAGAGGAGTTGGACGAATTCACGAAAGACCGACGTCACAAACTTATTGTTATTGGCGATTTGATACACGAGGTCGTACAAAACAAGGAAATGGAACTTTTATTTACTCAAGGAACGCATCATCGTTGTGTAAGCGTCATCTTAATAACTCAAAACCTGTATCCTAAAGGCAAACATGCCAGAACCATCGCATTGAATACGTGGTACATGGTGTTGATGAAAAATCTGAGAGACGTATCTCAGGTCGGTATTTTAGGACACCAGTTATACCCCGGTAAAGTCAAGGGATTTATGAAAGCTTATGAAGACGCGCATAGCACGAAACACGGGTACTTGCTGGTGGATATGAGTCCACACGGAGAAGATACATATCGCCTTAGGACACACATTTTTCCGGCAGAGGACCCTATTGTGTACCGACTGACGTAAGAACGTATGAGACGAGAAGATGCGTAAGAATAATCATGGTAGCGCTAATTAAACAACAATATTCTTTTCTGACATTATTCGTGCAGACGACTACATCGCAAAGGAAAGCGCTATTGAAAACGATCACGAGAAATCAGCTGAGAGCGCTTAGTCAAATCGCTCATAATATAATTAAATTCAAAATCAAACTGACACCGGATGAAAAGGAAAAATTTAAACGGGAGAGACGTTTAGTTCACTTGCTGGGTGATAGAAATCTGGGATATCGACGAAAAAAGGAAGCCATCCAGAATAAACAACGACTCATATACACTCTTTTGAACATTGCGGTTACCTATTTAGAACCGCTTATACAGTAATGGAGAAGCTGATACTGATACAGTTTGACAAATACCAGCGTCTTCTCGAAGCTTCGCAAGTCGGCTCTGGGGCAAAGAGAGTACCACCACCAGGAAAACGCGCTACACCCCCAACACCCCAAATAAAGCCAGAGGCGTTTAAAAAGAAGCGGATGGACGCACCAGGGACAAAGACAATTGTAGATTGGATATCATTTTAAAAATGACAAAAAGACATTATGTGTTTCATATTTTTATTGAATAAAATCATGTATACAAAAACATCAAACTAGTTTGTTTTTATTTACAAAAAACACAACATACCGATCATTAAATCGTCTGTCCTTGACATTGAACGGTTTTACAATATCCATCATCGTCATATCGGCCCGTCTAGCCTTCACGAAATACACGCAATAATGTCCACAAACGTCAGAGTCAGAGCTTTGTAATTGATTACAGTTGATCCAATAAGGATTTTTCAGAACCCTTTCAAAGTTCACGCCATAATCACTAGGTCGTTTTCCGAGAGAATCGAGGAAATAGTCCGGACCATGTCTCGAAAAGTGAAAGGTCACCCAGTGTTTTCCGAGCCCGTCACTCGTATCAGTATTCGATATAACGAATCCATCTTTCCGTATTTTAACTTGGTCCGCCGCACATATGGTTACGGGATATCCTCTTAGTAGTTCTTGGAGTTCAAAGTTATTCATTTCACATACACGCCTCTAGCCGCTGTAATACTGAAAATCTCGGGAAATGTCGCGTACATGATCAAAGTGACGCTCTCTGGTAAAGGGGTGGCAAACTGGAGTTCCAATCGGCAGTGTCCATTTCTTTTCGTGTTGAACAAGTAATAAGGATCAATGTCAAGGACGTACAAACAGAACCCATTCTTATATTCTTCTCTCGATATGTTTACGTCGTTCCTGAAAGTGGCAATCGTCCTGTAACATTCAACGAACTGATTGCCTCCGTAATTAGGTTGTAATGGTTGTGAAGGGTACGACTGATCATCAACGTATAGACCCACCGAACTGCAGGCATAATTTTGAAAATTGAAGGGATTTTCTTGTAATCTCCGATATAAGCGGTACTCGCTACTAGTCCCACAATGAGTTTACTTGGCACTAATCCTTGAAACATGTCATCGGCACTGTAGCTATACTGCCCCGCCGCTATGGATGTGGTCTTGATTTCTGATCGTAGATAAGGATAGATGGCTGGTCCTTCTTGAAGCAGTTTTTCGTGAGCCAACAGTACGCTAGATGTCACTCGCTGTACGCATAGTTTAAAACGAGCGTCGACTATTTGTACCTTCTCATTAGGAATTTGTGTGTCTGACAAGAGGCGAAAATAATTTAGACTAGAATATAGTTTGATTCCGATCGACACACCGTTAATCAGTAACTTTGGCTGTTGAAACAGGTCCAGGAGTAGAGGTCCTTCCAAATCAACAATTGCTCCGTTTTTTGTAGTACGATACCTCATGTACAGTCCCACATTAGATCCCTGATAATTTGTTGTGTCCATGATTCCGGTATCTTTATAAAATAATTGACTGGACAATATATTTTCTTGAGCAGATCTGTTAGTTTTAAGGATGGTATCGATATACGCTTTATAAGGATAATCTGCCCCAGTATGTGTTAGAGGTGTTTGTTGAAACGCCACATCAACCTGTTTAAATATTGTATGTAGTGGCAGGTTGATCAGTGCAACGCTTTGATCTCCTACGGTATTGTCTGTGCTGTCCATTATTCTCAATTTGACGTTATTGACGCTTCGTCTTAGGTCAACATAGGCCGCTGACTGTGCGGGTTTGTTGAACTCCATGACCGATGATCCGGTAATCTGATTGGTTGGTCGATATTCTATCCATTCTCTAGAAACCAATGAAGTGTCCGATGGAGCGGCAACAAAGATGGAAAGTTCTTGTTGGTGGCAATCGTCTCGGTTCATTGTAGATTAATATTTCAGCTGACTGTCGGGATCGTAAAAGTACGGTGTTCTACGTTTACGTGTTGACACTGCGTTTTCCTGATTCTTACGTTTAGTACCTGCGCTATTCTTACGTTCTTCCGCTTGTTCCGATTTGGCAATCTCTATAGCTTGTGCCACGGGGGTTACTAGATTGACCACGGGACGTTGAATGTCTGCCTCCTCTTTCAATTTTCGATATCTGGTACCACTTCCCACGATATATCGTCCCATATGGTCGGGTTGCACGTAACCGTCTCTCAAATCTTTGAAGTGTTGATACCATTTTTCGTTGTCTGGAATATATGGTACCCACCTTTGCTGTTGGTAATCGTAAACCTCTATGGAGCCCATGTCTTACGCAAATGTAGGACGCAGTGAAGATCGTTGGTTTGGAACGCTAACGGATTCAGATTCTCATCTACCACGTACAGTCTGATTGCATTCAGATTTGTTACTTTCACGCGTTCGTAAAATGGGCTTGTAAACTCTTTAACTTTTAGTTTCTGATAATCACTTTGAATCTCAATGTTTCTCAACACAGGGAGTAACGTTCCTCTTACGTAAGACTCCTCCAAAATATCGCAACAAACGTACAATCTCGCGCTCTTTGGTGTGAAATTGCAGGTCAAAGATATCTCTTTCAGACCACACACCCAATCTCCGTCAAGGTTATAAATCTTGGGAAACTGAATCCAGAAATCAGACGGGTCGTTGTTCTTACGTATGTCGGTAGAGTCCCGACAACTTAGATACAAGTAAAAGTCATTCATGGTTATTTTTTTGCGCGATCGCTTTTTCCTTTCTTACGTAGGTCTTATTGTTCTCTAGCCGCCCTCACCTCGTCAATCACAGTCTTTATTAAATAAACTCTCTCTAATAACGCGGGTATCACGTAGTGATATCGCTCGATCAAACTCTTTTTCCTGGCAAAACTCACTCTTGGTGAAACCAAAGTTCTTAGCAGTAATCGCCTACTTTCAAACAGCCGCACGTGTCTTCTTAAAGGGTTGATAGTACCGTTCAACAGCCTTTTCGCAACACAACTTATCGCTTTCATCTGTAGTCTCGAAATATTTCTTAACATCGTTTTACGATCCGTGACACTAGCGTCCCTTAATACGGTTAAATAGTTAATAGCTAGGAACACGGTTGATGATTCCATGGTTATTCAAAACAACGCTCTTGTCTCCTTCTTACAAAGTATAAATTTCTTAGATTTTTTACCAAAACGCAGGAGATTGTATCTCTGCTGCGATCTTCTCGACTATACCTGGATTAATGATAATCAGTATCCGATATTGCGGAACATCGAAGTGGGCACCTGATATAGAAATAACATATCTTTGGAGTTTATGAACGTTTTATACATACCATAACAACGGTTAAACCGAGAGATTCAGTTTTACTTCGTAGATGAAGACTTCATCCCAGTGCAGTTAATTTCTGACGATTTTCTGTGCATGTTGCGATTTAGAAGGACAATGTAATGGTTGCGAAGTGTAAAGACATTTTTGTCAAGTTTTAGAAGCGTGTGATTATTGTACATTTAAAAATTTGTACTATGATTGTAAGATTCCATGAAATGTAAACCACTAATCTACGTTTTTGAAAATAAAATTGTAAACTGAATTTATGCGTTGCGTCTTATTTTTCGTTTGTACTTATTATTTTTAAAATATAAAGCCGTAGTAGAAGTTATGGTGGTGGTTGTGGCGAGGCGGCGGAGGAGGAGGAGGCGGAGGAGGAGGAGGCGGAGGAGAAGGAGGAGGCGGCGGAGGCGGAGGAGGAGGCGGCGGCGGCGGTGTAGGCGGTTGATTACGCTTACATGTTCAGCAGTCTATCCTTCGTCATAAACATATAATGCGATTTATATTATGTTCCAATTCGTTTAGTACTAATACATTACACTCTTTGACCAATGAAAACACTCAACCAATCGCTACGGAGTTAACTATTTGCCCTTTTAATTTTCGTTCGGTCGACTTCATTGTATGTTTGGATAGCGTGGAGTAAAGATCGGGTACGTGTATTTCACGCTCTATTGATTTTGTTTTTAATCTATAATAAATAAAGCTCCATTTTTCGTACATTGAGAGAAAAATATATTTCATATAAAGTATAGACTGCGATCGCTAAACCAAAGATTAAATGAAAGACATTTTATTTTAAAACAACTTTCCAGGTTTTAAAAGCAATTTAAAATACATATTATATCAAAGAAACACAACCCATTCCTAAAATGAACCATTTATTTATTGTCGGTGACACGTAGCAAAAAGCCGATAAACACCTTTTTATAACAAATGAATGAAGTCTATACAAATCAGTTGACAATACCGATGACACCTTTAATCAATATCTTCAATAATAGAACTCTTTGAATGACAATTAATGGAATGCGCTTCAAAGAACCCGTGTATCAATATAGAAGTAATGTCTTTTGTCATTACCTAATTTAAAGTATTGGTATTTTTATAACAAAGAATGGCATGCGGTTCTAAAGAATGTCTGAAAAGAAACTCAATAGCTTTTGTCATTATGTTATTGACTTAAACAATCGAGGGTTTTATAACAAAGAAGCAAGAACCAACATGTCAAGCTTAACACATTTTAAAACGGGAATATCAAAAATGCGTACGACAATCACGAAAATGAAAACATTGTCTATGGAAAAATGCATGTAAACGGACAAAACCGTGTTTAAACATAACAAAAATGAAAACATTATTAACAAATATTTCAACAGTTTATATATAATACGCTAGCAGTATAAAAATAGAAACACGCTTAACACATAACGGTAATATCAAATATGAGTACGGCAGTCACGAAAATGTGGTGTTGGTGTTGGTATTGGTGGCGGCGGCGGCGGTGGCAGCGGCTTACATGCTCAGCAAAGAACCGACGTTACATTATCGACATGTTTGGATAGCGTGGAGTAAAGATCGGGTACGTGTATTTTGTGAATAAATAAGATATAATAAATAAAGCTTTATTATTCGTACACTGTCAGAAAAATATCTCGTCATTTCATATACTGTGATCGCTAAACCAAACATTCAATGAAAGACATTTTAAAACAACTCCATGCTTTAAAAGTAATTTAAAATAAATTTAAAGAAACACAACCCAGTCCTAAAATGAAACATTTATTGTCTGTGACGCGGAGCGAAAAGCCGATAAACACCTTTTATGAACAAGTCTATACAAATCAGTTGACAATAACACCTTTTACCAATATCTTCAATAATAGAACTCTTTGAATAATGGAATGTGCTTCAAAGAACACGTGTATCAATTGAGAATTAATGTCTTTTGTCATTACCTCATTTATAGTATCGGTATTTCTTTATAACAAAGAAGCAAGAACCGACATTTCAATAATTATTTACTTATATGATAACAATGAATGGAATCTAAAGAATCGGCGTATGAATAGCTACGTAATTTCTATTATTACTATCCAATTTATAGTATTGGCGTTTCTTTTATAACAAAGAAATCTATAGAACCGGCCTATCCATGGAAAATGTAATATCTTTTGTTATTAATTTATATGATTGACTCGAATCATAAAAGGTATTTCTGATAACAATGAATGGAATGCAATCTATTGAATCGGCCTATGAATAGAGACTTAATGTCTTTGTCATTATATTATTAACTTAAACAATCGAAGTTATTCTTTTATTAAACAAAGAAGCAAGAACTGACATGTCAATAGAGACTAAAAATGTCTTTCATCATTACCTAATTTATAGTATTGGTATGTCTTTTATAACAAAGAACGGAATGTGGTTCTATAGAACTCGTGTTTCAAGTCTATTATCATTATCCAATTTATATTATTGTCTATAGCAATCGTAGGTATGTCTTTTGAATGGAATCAAAAGAACCGGTGTAACAATAGAGTCATAAAATATCCGATATTATTGACTCTAACAATAAATGAAAGGAAAAGAGCCAATAGAAAAGCTACGTTAATGAAAAGAAAGAAATGAACCAATAGAAACGCTTTTCGAACTATGAATGTCTTTGAACGTTGATGTTAATTTAGTCGCTGGACACCGAAGAGTGAACATCAAGGTATTTGCGATATTTTTTATTTTTCTTAAACAACATGACGTCATATTTACTTTATCATGTGTCTTTTGTTTTCAGAAAATGATGTAATCTTTTTTAGATGTTTATTTCAGAAAATGATGTAATACATTATTGTTTTTTAATGTAGTAATTTGTTTTTCAGAAAATGATGTAATATATTTATGATCTTTTTTTTTTCAAAAATATGATTTGTTATATTGACTGACAATAGATGATGTAACGTCATCCGCTAAAATGAGATTTTATGTAGCGTAGTAAGTAATAAATCCCAGGTGTATAACAAACGAACACTGATTAGAGTTTCTAAATAGATTTACTTTTCGACTTCTTAAAGTTACTAGATCAAATATTAAAGTTCTAAAGTTCTGCACAGTTTCTCTTATAAGTAAATAAACTAACAATAATTTCTAGCATGTATCTTGACTGACATAAGTTCCCCTTATAATAATTTAGTAATTTAGAGTTCCCCTTGCCAAAAGAGTTCTAAAAGTGAATTCTCTTCTGCCTTCCTTAGCCTAGCTTTTATTCGAAATCCCCGACATAGGCGTATAGTACCCGAATGAATCATTTTGACATGTTATAGCTTTTCGGGCGTACTTTCTGTCATTTACTCAAGATGCATGCGTGTATACATGGTTTATATTAATAATAAAATGACATAAAAGCAATTAGTAAGTCACGTATACATAAACAGGACCTCCGACCAAAAGTGATTTGACAGTTTGATTAAAGACGCATGTACTTTTTATATAACCTTATAGATGGACACTTTTAAGCTTTTTAAGAGAAACCTAATAAAATAAAATCCTAAAACCTTTTAAGAATATTACGAAATAACTTTTAAATTTTAGAACACATAAATAAAATATAATATGATGCGGCAAATTATAAGTATAATTTCCCCATTACATTACAAATCCCTTCCTTTCTTTTCCAAAAACAAAAACAAAAAGATATTTTGTGTCAGGAAGGAGAGATCTAAACGATGATTAAATGAGTGCTTTATCGATGACCCTAATTGCAATTAAATTTTTTTTTTTGACACTTAGAGTACGTCCGTTACTCAGAGATTTTAACAATGAGAATTTTGATTATCTAATAATGATATGATTTGTTGATTAAAAGTACCGGAAAACATAATTGCTAATTAATTAAATGGTTCGTGTATAAATGTACAGCAAAGTTAGTCAGCAGTATCACTCTCGGAGTAGGAATTACCAAGTAAGAAAAGTAAGAAATTAAGTAAGTACAATTTCGTTTATCATATTTTTGCGTTAAATCTTCTTCTAAATTTAATTAATAACTTTGTACTTAGAATTTGAAAGAATTTGAATTAATTTTGGAATTTTAATTTTCCATACCCGTAACGTAGATACTGCTAAATGTAAGAATCGTTTACAACATAATTTTTAAAACAAATCAAATAAAGCCTGAAAGGGAAATACATGGTAATCAAAAACAGCATGAAAATATTAAAACCTGAAATAAAACAAGCACACAGAAACAAAGCATCTAAATTATGAAATATTTCTAACGCACAGAACACTAAATCATTTAAACTTCAGTATTTAGTAATTATAAGTCCGTTTAACACAGAAAAATTCAAGAATTAGTTTGCAATAAATCCATTTTTCGGGTAACACAATAGTAAAATTATTCCATTCTATAGTCCCATTTAGAATATTTTGATTAACACAAGAATTTCTAAAATGACACAAATGAGTCCAATTTCATAACATTCCAAGTTTAACAACACAAAAGGAGTAAAATGTCATGGAAAGTCACACAATCCACGGTACTGTTGTGTTCTGTGTTTCTGTGCTTTTTCTTCTTATGTACGATTTTTCTGTAAAATATAATATAAATTAATGTTAAAGAAAACGTCATAATATACCATAACATACATATACAATAACATGAAACAAAAGGAAAAATTGATTTTTCCGATTTCCTTCATATTTCACGGGGGAAAAACAGAAAAAAAAAATTGTACTAGGTTAACGGGAGAAAAAGAACAAAAGAAAACAAAACGAGATATTGATAGTTCCAGTTTCTTTTACGACTAAGGAGTTCGCCAACGAGTTACCTCCCGTGTAAATGAGACTGGTCATCACTGAACGGGGATAACGTGAAATATTTCAGGAAAGTGGAGATCTTTGTTTAACAAGAAATAAATTGGTCTTTCATTATTATCATCTGCCTCAGGCAAATCAGTTTTCTGTGTTAAGCAAGCGCCAACATGGGTATCTGAAGCATCTACATACAATATGTAAGGCTTGTTTATATCAGGGTAAGCTAAAGATGGTATTGCAGTTAGTTGTTCTTTGATCTTATCAAAACTATCTTGACATTCTTGAGTCCAATTAAAATGTACTTTTTTTCTAGTTAAATTAATCAATGGTTCTGCTATTTGTGAAAATGAGGGTATGAAGCGTCTATAAAAACTTGCTGCACCTATGACTCTGCGAACGTCTCTTACATTTTTAGGAATAGGGAGTGACCTAATTGCCTTGACCTTGTTAGGGTTGGGTCTGATGCCATCTTTGTCAATTATAAAACCTAGGTACTCAGTCTCAGACTGTAAGAATTGGCACTTCTTTAACTTAAGCTTTAAATTGTGTCCCCGTAGCCTTTGGAAAACGATATCTATATGGCGCTTATGTTCTTCGAGCGTGGAACTTCTGATTAAGATATCATCTAAATATGCGACAGCAAAATCTAATCCCTCTAAGACTTGTGCCATAAGTTCCTGGAAGACCCCCGGGGCCGCCAAAAGACCAAACGCCATCACATTGAATTCGTGTAATCCTCTAAAAGTGGCAAAAGCGGTCTTTTCTTTGTCTGATTCTTCAATTGGCACCTGCCAGTATGAACTTCGTAAGTCTAGTGATGTAAAGAATTTTGCATCTCCCAAAGTGGCCAAAATATCATCAATAACTGGCAAGGGATATGAACATGGTTTAGTGACCTTATTTAATTTTCTAAAATCTACACAAAACCTCTTGCTATTATCATTTTTCTTGTGAACCAGAACCACCGGACTAGCATACGCGCTGCGCGAGGGTCTAATTACATTAGCCTCTAACATTTCGTCAATTGCGTCACTCATAATTTTTCTGTCATTTAGTGGTACTCTGTAAGGACGTTGTTTTATTGGTTCGTGATCGACTGTAGGTATTTTCATTTTAACCGTACTAGTTTGAGTGAGCTCTGAGTCATTATTTGCAAAAATGTCCTGATTTTCTAAGACCAAGCCTTTGACATAATCATAGTGCTCCGGGGGTGTTTTTATTTCGCTTAGATCAATTTTTGATTTTTCGTTTAATGTCTTATCTGATAAATCATTGGTTGTACTTGAGACAGATGCTATGTTTTCTTCGCTAATTTGTTCAATTGTTGCTATGGGGCACCCTTGTCGTAAACGCATTGTCCTATTTGTACTATTTACAATCATGACAGGAAATTGTCTATGTCCCCTTAATTTGAATACTGAATTTGTCACTACTAAGCCCGGTTCGGTACTTAAATAGCCATTTTCGACACTCTTCAATTCGTATATTTTTGATTTTTCAAATTTGCTATTTTTATTTAATTTTCCATTTACAATATGTACACTTTGGGGTTTTATAACTGTGCCTTTCTGAAGCCTAACAACTGAATTTATGTGAATATCCTCTTCTAAGGAGACATACGTATCATGAACCCTGAGGCATCCGAGGTCAAAATATAATCTTACCCCGTTATCTATAAGCCAATCTCTTCCTAAAATTGCCCTTCGATTCATGTTTGATACTACATAAAATTTATGCTTCAGTAAAACACCGCCAATTTTGAAAGGAATTTCTACAAACCCTTCTACATTCAATGCATTTCCCCCAACAGACTGCAAGGATATATTATGATTGCTTTTTAATTGGTATTTCTTTTTAAATAAATTAAAAGTGCGGCGGTTTATTAATGAAACTTCCGCTCCAGAATCTACAAGTGTTCTAATTTTATATTTTCCTACTCTAATACTACATGAGTTTGGATTACCTGCTAACGCTATATTATATGTTGACAAACCGTTTTTCCTACCATCGACTTCTTTATGACAGGAATTAATTAGTTTAAAGGTTGAGTTTTGTTTGATCTATTTCGTGGTGCGCTTCGGCATTCTCGCCATAAGTGTCCTAATTTACCGCAATTCCAGCAGTCCATTTTACTTTTCCAATTATTTGAAGTAGATTGTGTATTTCCTTGAGATTTTTGCCAGTTCATTGTTTGATTTGTTTCGGCCGAAACTGCTTGAATACTTTTCAAACGTGTTCTGCAATTTTTAATGTTATGTCCTATCTTCTGACAAAATTGACATTTTTGAGGCCTAACATGATCGACGTCCATAGGCTCGGGGGCAGAATTACTTTGTGAATCACTTGACGTGCCAAATCTTAATTTGAATCTTGCTCGCAAATTCTGTTCGTTTTTGGCTGAATTGATAGCGGCTTCTAGCGTAATTGGGTTATCACGCATTACCTTCATTTTTAACGAATTTTCAGCTAACCCATCAATAAAAATGCCTATAACTTGATTTTCTATAATATCTAGATTTGCTTGCTGATTTTGGTCTGGTCTTGGTGCTACATAAGCATCATCTATTAAAGATAATAATCGTTCTGCATACGAAGCTATATTTTCTCCAGGTTTTTGTTTGACATTTCTTAATAAATAGGCCGCATGTTGCGCATCTTGAACTTCTGCGAAACTAGTTGTTAATGCATTTTTTAACGCTACCCATGTACAACCTGCGTTGTCATTAATGAACCTAAATGTAAAATCTGATACGGGTCCTACTGCGGTCTGATAGCAAACCATTTTCTTTCTTTCATCATCTAAGCCTGTTAAAACTGCATATTTTTCAATTGATTTTATCCAAGATTTAAATTCTTTAGCATTTCCATCAAATTTAGGTACAACTTGCCCTACGCCTTGAGTTCCTACTGTGGTGGAAACATTTCTTAATTGAGTTGCCAGATCTTCAAAAACTCGTTCAATATTATTAGCTTCAGCCATTATGAAAAAAATTAAATGTAACGAGCAAAAAGAACAATAACCAGTTTGCTAACCTTGCTTTTCGGCGTGACGTATGGTGGTTTCTTCTGCGCTGTGTCGTATAGTAGATGTCCTCCTCGTTATGCCGCGACGACCACTAGAAGTAAGATCCTGGCACTGGGCGCCAAAATCGCTCTTGTAGCGTAGTAAGTAATAAATCCCAGGTGTATAACAAACGAACACTGATTAGAGTTTCTAAATAGATTTACTTTTCGACTTCTTAAAGTTACTAGATCAAATATTAAAGTTCTAAAGTTCTGCACAGTTTCTCTTATAAGTAAATAAACTAACAATAATTTCTAGCATGTATCTTGACTGACATAAGTTCCCCTTATAATAATTTAGTAATTTAGAGTTCCCCTTGCCAAAAGAGTTCTAAAAGTGAATTCTCTTCTGCCTTCCTTAGCCTAGCTTTTATTCGAAATCCCCGACATAGGCGTATAGTACCCGAATGAATCATTTTGACATGTTATAGCTTTTCGGGCGTACTTTCTGTCATTTACTCAAGATGCATGCGTGTATACATGGTTTATATTAATAATAAAATGACATAAAAGCAATTAGTAAGTCACGTATACATAAACATGACCTCCGACCAAAAGTGATTTGACAGTTTGATTAAAGACGCATGTACTTTTTATATAACCTTATAGATGGACACTTTTAAGCTTTTTAAGAGAAACCTAATAAAATAAAATCCTAAAACCTTTTAAGAATATTACGAAATAACTTTTAAATTTTAGAACACATAAATAAAATATAATATGATGCGGCAAATTATAAGTATAATTTCCCCATTACATTACATTTATTTATAGTAACAAGATGACCGTTATCTAGGTCATGTGTTTATAGAAACAAGATGGCCGCTATCTAGGTCATGTTTCGTCACAAGATGGCCGCTAAGTAGGTCATGTATTTTTAGTAACAAGATGGCCGCTAACTAGGTCATGTTACATAATGTTACGTAATGTTTGTTTGGGTTTAAAGAGACCCAGGTACTACTAATATACCCCACATTTACACTAAGGTACTATATGCCGACCTAATAATGCCCCAGATTTATAATATGGCACTATATGCGCCACATAACTATGCTCAACATTTTCACTATGGCAATAATTGCCCTTCACAATTTTGCCTCACATCTACACCATGGCTGTTGCATTATCTTAAAGAAACTGTAAGTACAGGTTGTAAACATTTTCGCAATATATAAAGCACATGACAGATTACGCTTACACAATAAAAAGTGAAAATGCATATCAGAAATAGCCACATTCGGAACACATAGCCTCCCAGCACTCTACTAAAGTGGAGAGGCAAAGAAACCTTATGGTTATATTATGATCTATATTTTATAAAAGCCGAAAATGAAAACCCCATGAGTTACTCCCCTCTCATTAAGAGGTCGCAAACATTGCAAATGGCGAAAATTAGCTAAAATTTCAAAAATGAATTTTGGGGGAAATACTTATTGCCACCTAGATTTTAGTAAAGAAATGTATTTAGCTGTGAATGTAGTAAATGTTTGCAAGCTCAATTTAGTCTATTGCATGTTCTAATTACCAAGCACATACTAAAACAAAAGAAAAACCGTTTGCATGAGAACTCTGAAATCCATGAACAATATACCAATGCAACTCATACCTGAAATAAGTATATGCTGGTCTAAAATGTTTAGTGCCAATTCGTCAAAATAATGTTAGGGTTTTCAAGAAATTCAAGGAAATCTTACTTCCTGGTTCAAAGTGAAAGTAGATCAGGATGTGATTTTAATGAGATTGCGTAAACTGCTACATATATTTCCTCAAATGTAAACATTAACAATTTGTCCCGTTCGTTCCTGATGTGTAGACGGGTGAAGCGTTTTAAGATTGAAAGGGATTGCATAGCTGGAGAGAAAATATTATGGCAGCATAAGGCTCTCATAAAGTGAATTTCCTTCGTAGATAAAAAGTACCTTCTGAGAATGAGTGATAAGAGGTCGGATGGGTGTTATAATGGGATAAATGCGGAAATGAAAATAAGATAAATGAGGAAAGGAGTTATAGGTATTGGGAATGAATGAATGAATACAAAGAAAATAAAGTCTTAAAGAACATACAGCTAGTGAGCCAGTGAGCTGGGCGGCATTCTCCGAATTCTAGGAATGTACCTAAATCTGTAATTCTTGAGCTAAGATATCTTAATAGTTCACATTTGAAGATGGCAAGAAATCTGAAATATGACGATAAAAGCCTGACACTAGTGGAAGTCCTTCAGTCTCGAAGTCTGCCCGAGGTGGTTAAGATATGTAGCAGTGAATACGATGATCCGATGAGGTTGGGATGCAGGGACTATTCCAGAATTTATCCGGACACAGAGATTATGCTTCAGACCATTCAAAAGGTAAAATATGCACGTATCAAAATACTGAAGCGCTTTGACAAAGACAATGTTCAGTACCAGAAGAAAAACGGTCAAGAATTCGTTATGGAGCACGATAATTTCTTAAGAGACGAAATCTTGATTCCATTGAAATACCGAGGGAAGGTGAAATTCGTTCATAGACCGGGCAGATGCGGAAGATATGCAACTGTGTCTCAGGTATATAATTTATCGCTTATCGAACGTTTAATAATATTTATAATACAAGGACCCAAGATCATAAAACTAAGATTTGAGATAAGTCTCAAATTTCAAGGATTTGATTGGCTGAAATGGCGACTCGTCGCCTATGCAGCCAATCAGATGCATGAGATTGGAGACTGATCTCCTGATTAAGTTTTATGATCATGGGCAAAGGTCAATGTAAATTATGGTAATTTGATAGTTAAGCTGTCAGCTTAAGCACTTTATTAGGCTCTTGTAATCAACATACGTAGGATTTAAACACACGTAGTTTTGGATATGTTCAAGCAAAATACGATATATGATATATGAAATATGCGCAGCATCAACACGATATAATAAAAGCTATTTCTGAAATACTGTAGTGTAGTAATTAAATAATCCCAGGTGTATTGAAACGAACTCTTGTTAAAGTTTCTAAATAGATATATTTCGACTTTCAAAGTTAATAGATCAAATAATTATATTAAAGTTTTCTGAACAGTTTTTTCCATAAGCAAATAACATAACAATAATTTCTGTTTGCATATATCCCGACTGACATAAGTTCCCCTTAAAATAATTTAGTAATTTAGAATTCCCCTTGCCAAAAGAGTTCGAATGTGAATTGTTTTCTGCCGTCCTTAGCCCGGCTTTTATTTAGAATTTCCCGAGACGGTCGCATAGTACCCGAATGATTCATTTTGACATGATGACAGTTTTTAAGGTGTACTTGCGTCGTTCACTCGAGATATATGCGTGCAGTCATGTTTTATAATAATAACAAAACGACATAAAAGTTATTAGCAAGTCACGAATACATGAAAATGACCTACGAACAAAAGTTACTTGACAGTTTGATAAATGAATGACACATGTACATTTTATAACATTATATGATGAACACTTAAACTTTTAATAGAAGCCTAATAAAATAAAATCCTAAAACCTTTTAAGAAGATTTAGAAATAAACTTTTAAATTTTAGAGTACCTAAATAACCTATAATATGATGCGGCAAATTATAAATATAATTTCCCCATTACATTACAAATCACCATTTTACATACTTTCATAATAAAGCCAAACCACATTGAAACTAATAATACATTTTACATACGCAAATACAGAATTATAAGTCTCAAACTACTCAAATTCCTGATGTTAAAAGATGGAAAGTTATTTAAAGACGATTGCGGTATTTTTCCGTTTTCATAAGGCTATGAATTTTACGTGTTCACCGTTTGCATGAACAATCAAAATTGGCAAACTCAGACGTTGAACAGTTGATTTACAAGTATTATTCAAGAAAGAAAGTATCTCTCTTGCCGATAGATTTCGCACTTTTAATTTTTCTTGAAACAAAGCAACCCTAAAATGGACGTAAAATATGCAAAAGATGATCATGTAAAATTCATAATATGTGAAATTGGAAAGTACAGACTGCATTCGTTTTTAATATATCCAATACGTACTGCAAACGATATTATGACGGAATTCATTCACTCAAAACGTAGCAAATACGCGACGTAGATCAAAACAACACAAACATTGTTTTGTATTGAAATTCAGAAATGTTTTATATTGGCTATCGCAATAAGTCAGGCTATGCTTTATTTGCTAATATTGTACAAGGTTAACTGTGTTTAAAAATTGCCAATTAAATGAAGGTACTATAATATGCTATCTTTGTCAAAATAATGAAATCGAAAATCTTCATTTTTCATATGTGAAGTATTTGCACTTGTTGTCATCGTTTTGGGTGGGTAATACGAAAACTTGAAGATAATTGCGCTTTATTGATTAGTAGATATCAGAAGTGTTCAATTTACCGGACTTCCGTTGTTTAAATGACGGCTGTTAACACTTTCTATAATTTAGTAGAAGATCAAAATTTTTAACTTCACTATCTAGAGGAATTGTTTGCTGAAACCAGGGTTGAAGGTTATAAAACTGAGTTTGGAAACCAGTCTCAAATCTCAAGCATCTGACTGGCTGAAATGGCGACTGGTCGCCATTTCAACCAATCAGATGCTTGAGATTTGAGACTGGTTTCCATGCTCAGTTTTATAACCTTGGGCACGGATCTCTATGATTTCAACCCAAGTATTCAATACTTCCTGCTCGATAATTATATCTGCAACGGACGCGATAAAAATGAGAAATACATCTTTCAAGATTTTAGCTATGATGTGTCAGTTTAACGAATGTTTAAGACTCCTTCTTTTAATACGGTTTCAATTTATATTTCTTATAAAGAAATTCTTACAGCTATGTTACGCCGCATAACACCATGCGGTGATTTTCAACGCGTAAAAAAATACTTTTTAAAGGCACTTTTTGCCACATAAAACTATTAAAACACATACTTGTACAAAAATGGTTGATATAATACCATCACTATCGGGCTTAGTTTTTTGTGTTGATACTTCTAGAGGGGTACATTCTGATTTAGTAATGTAGATTTAATATTGTGAACCAAAACAAATTGATTTTTTTGTGCTCACTTAACCAAGCTTTGAACCAAATGTTTAGATAAGTTAATTCTGAAAAATGGTTAAGTAAGATCGGTTAAATTGTAAACCAAACCAATAGATCTATCTGCAAAACGTTTAAATGACGTTTTTTAAATATTGCCTGCTTAAATGTCTGTTGCAATAAGCCCCTAGTAATGCACAATAGGCCTTTAAAAATTCCAAGGAAAGACCCTGCTTCGCCGGGGTTGGGGAAGTGGTTACCATTACGTAGAATAAGCAAGGTTTAAAAAAATCTCAATGGTTTTTAAAAGACAATGTGTGCCACAAAATAACAATTAAACTTCAATTAAACAAATTTTACTCGCTAAGCCAACGAGCATGTCATTTATATACGTGTTATTAATGAAAAGAATATCACAATTTTGACTAAATCATGGGCCATAATGCTTTCGTTACTGGAACAATAAAAAATAAAAACAACTAAAGCAGGTAGGTATTAGTCTGGGTGTAAAACACATTAAAACAAAGCGTAAAATGAATAGAATACAACTCTGTAGACTCTCATCTCGGACGGACATCATTATCACCAATGTCATCACCATGGCTTTCTTCAACTTCTTAGAACTATGTTTTTAATATTTATAATAAATGATTAAATAAATTCTTTTTATGTGGAAAAAAGGCACAGTTGTGTCCTATATAAAAAAAATTCTGCTTTATGCGTTGAGCGTCGCCGCATAATCGCGTTCGCCCTGTTTATGCGTTGAAAATCAGCGCACAAACGAAAAAACTGTGTTTATGCGTTGATGCTCATATGCGACGTTACACAGCCATACAAGAACATGTAATTAGGTATTGCAAAAAGTCTGGAATCTGACAAAAATCTATGTTGGTCTATTTCAAACTCAAGTGAGGTTTTAAAGAAAGGTAAATCAAATACTTTCCAATGTTCGTGAAGTTGGCCGCCTAGCAGCCTGGCAGCGTGAAGTTGGCCGCCAGCAGCCTAGCAGCCAGGCAGCGTGAAGTTGGCCGCCTAGCAGCCTGGCAGCGGGAAGTTGGCCGCCCAACAGCCTAGCAGATACTTTGGCTGCTGTGATACTTTGGCTGCTGAGCTGCTGTGGCGGCTGGGAAAAGTTGGCTGCTGGGCTGCTGTGGCCGATGGAATACTTTGGCTGCTGCAAAAAGTTGGCTGCTGGAATACTTTGGCTGCAAAGCTGCTGTGGAGGCTGAGAAAAGTTGGCTGCTGGGCTGCTGTGGCGGCTGGGATACTTTGGCTGCTGGGAAAAGTTGGCTGCTGGAATACTTTGGCTGCTGAGCTGCTGTGGCGGCTGGGAAAAGTTGGCTGCTGGGCTGCTGTGGCGGCTGGGATACTTTGGCTGCTGGGAAAAGTTGGCTGCTGGAATACTTTGGCTGCTGAGCTGCTGTGGCGGCTGGGAAAAGTTGGCTGCTGGGCTGCTGTGGCGGCTGGGATATTTTGGCTGCTGGGAAAAGTTGGCTGCTGGAATACTTTGGCTGCTGAGCTGCTGTGGCGGCTGGGAAAAGTTGGCCGCTGTGCTGCTGTGGCGGCTGGGATACTTTGGCTGGTGGGAAAAGTTGGCTGCTGGAATACTTTGGCTGCTGAGCTGGTGTGGAGGCTGGGAAAAGGCTGCTGGGCTGCTGTGGCGGCTGGGATACTTCGGCTGCTGGGAAAAGTTGGCTGCTGGAATACTTTGGCTGCTGAGCTGCTGTCGCGGCTGGGCAAAGTTGGCTGCTGGGCTGCTGTGGCGGCTGGGATACTTTGGCTGCTGGGAAAAGTTGGCTGCTGGAATACTTTAGATGCTGAGCTGTTGTGGCGGCTGGGAAATGTTGGCTGCTGGGCTGCTGTGGAGGCTGGGATACTTTGGCTGCTGGGAAAAGTTTGCTGCTGGAATACTTTGGCTGCTGAGCTGGTGTGGCGGCTGGGAAAAGTTGGCTGCTGGGCTGCTGTTGCGGCTGGGATACTTTGGCTGCTGGGAAAAGTTGGCTGCTGGAATACTTTGGCTGCTGAGCTGTTGTGGCGACTGGGATACTTCGGCTGCTGGGAAAAATTGGCTGCTGGAATACTTTGGCTGCTGAGCTGCTGTGGCGGCTGCGAAAAGTTAGCTGCTGGGCCGCTGTGGCGGCTCGGATACTTTGGCTGCTGGGAAAAGTTGGCTGCTGGAATACTTTGGCTGCTGAGCTGCTGTGGCGGCTGGGAAAAGTTGGCTGCTGGGCTGCTGTGGCGGCTGGGATGATTTGGCTGCTGGGAAAAGTTGGCTGCTGGAATACTTTGGTTGCTGAGCTGCTGTGGCGGCTGCGAAAAATTGGCTGCTGGGCTGCTGTGGCGGCTGGGATACTTTGGCTGTTGGGAAAAGTTGGCTGCTGGAATACTTTGGCTGCTGAGCTGCTGTGGCGGCTGCGAGAATTTGCTGCTGGGCTGCTGTTGCGGCTGGAATACTTTGGCTGCTGGGAAAAGTTGGCTGCTGGAATACTTTGGCTGCTGAGCTGCTGTGGCGGCTGAGAGAAGTTGGCTGCTGGGCTGCTGTGGCCGATGGAATACTTTGGCTGCTGGGAAAAGTTGGCTGCTTAATAACTTTGGCTGCTGAGCTGCTGTGGCGGCTGCGAGAAGTTGGCTGCTGGGCTGCTGTGGCGGCTGGGATACTTTGGCTGCTGGGAAAAGTTGGCTGCTGGAATACTTTGGCTGCTGAGCTGCTGTGGAGGCTGCGAAAAGTTTGCTGCTGGGCTGCTGTGGCGGCTGGGATACTTTGGCTTCTGGGAAAAGTTGGCTGCTGGAATACTTTGGCTGCTGAGCTGTTGTGCCGGCTCGGAAAAATTGGTTGCTGAGCTGCAGTGGCGGCTTGGATACTTCGGCTGCTGGGAAAAGTTGGCTGCTGGAATACTTTGGCTGCTGAGCTGCTGTGGAGGCTGCGAAAAGTTTGCTGCTGGGCTGCTGTGGCGGCTGGGATACTTTGGCTGCTGGGAAAAGTTGGCTGCAGGAATACTTTGGCTGCTGAGCTGGAGTGGCGGCTGGGAAAAGTTGGCTGCTGGGCTGCTGTGGCCGATGGAATACTTTGGCTGCTGGGAAAAGTTGGCTGCTGGAATACTTTGGCTGCTGAGCTGCTGTGGCGGCTGGGAAAAGTTGGCTGCTGTGCTGCTGTGGCGGCTGGGATACTTTGGCTGGTGGGAAAAGTTGGCTGCTGGAATACTTTGACTGCTGAGCTGCGATGGCGGTTGGGAAAATTTGGCTGCTGGGCTGCTGTGGCGGCTGGGATACTTTGGCTGCTGGGAAAAGTTGGCTACTGGAATACTTTGGCTGCTGAGCTGCTGTGGCGGCTGGGAAAAGTTGGCTGTTGTGGCGGCTGCGAGAAGTTGGCTGCTGGGCTGCTGTGGCGGCTGGGATACTTTGGCTGCTGGGAAAAGTTGGCTGCTGGAATACTTTGGCTGCTGAGCTGGTGTGGCGGCTGGGAGTAGTTGGCTGCTGGGCTGCTGTGGCCGATGGTATACTTTGGCTGCTGGGAAAAGTTGGCTGCTGGAATACTTTGGCTGCTGAGCTGCTGTGGCGGCTGGGAAAAGTTGGCTGCTGTGCTGCTGTGGCGGCTGGGATACTTTGGCTGCTGGGAAAAATTGGCTGCTGGAATACTTTGACTGCTGAGCTGCTGTGGCGGCTGCGAAAAGTTAGCTGCTGGGCCGCTGTGGCGGCTTGGATACTTTGGCTGCTGGGAAAAATTGGCTGCTGGAATACTTTGGCTGCTGAGCTGCTGTGGCGGCTGGGAAAAGTTGGCTGCTGGGCTGCTGTGGCGGCTGGGATACTTTGGCTGCTGGGAAAAGTTGGCTGCTGGAATACTTTGGTTGCTGAGCTGCTGTGGCGGCTGCGAAAAATTGGCTGCTGGGCTGCTGTGGCGGCTGGGATACTTTGGGTGCTGGAAAAAGTTGGCTGCTGGAATACTTTGGCTGCTGAGCTGCTGTGGCGGCTGCGAGAATTTGCTGCTAGGCTGCTGTTGCGGCTGGAATACTTTGGCTGCTGGGAAAAGTTGGCTGCTGGAATACTTTGGTTGCTGAGCTGCTGTGGCGGCTGAGAGAAGTTGGCTGCTGGGCTGCTGTGGCGGCTTGGATACTTTGGCTGCTGGGAAAAGTTGGCTGCTTAATAACTTTGGCTGCTGAGCTGCTGTGGCGGCTGCGAGAAGTTGGCTGCTGGGCTGCTGTGGCGGCTGGGATACTTTGGCTGCTGGGAGAAATTGGCTGCAGGAATACTTTGGCTGCTGAGCTGCTGTGAAGGCTGCGTAAAGTTTGCTGCTGGGCTGCTGTGGCGGCTGGGATACTTTGGCTGCTGGGAAAAGTTGGCTGCTGGAATACTTTGGCTGCTGAGCTGTTGTGCCGGCTCGGAAAAATTGGTTGCTGGGCTGCTGTGGCGGCTGGGATACTTCGGCTGCTGGGAAAAGTTGGCTGCTGGAATACTTTGGCTGCTGAGCTGCTGTGGAGGCTGCGAAAAGTTTGCTGCTGGGCTGCTGTGGCGGCTGGGATACTTTGGCTGCTGGGAAAAGTTGGCTGCTGGAATACTTTGACTGCTGAGCTGGTGTGGCGGCTGGGAATAGTTGGCTGCTGTGCTGCTGTGGCCGATGGAATACTTTGGCTGCTGGGAAAAGTTGGCTGCTGGAATACTTTGGCTGCTGAGCTGCTGTGGCGGCTGGGAAAAGTTGGCTGCTGTGCTGCTGTGGCGGCTGGGATACTTTGGCTGCTGGGAAAAGTTGGCTGCTGGAATACTTTGACTGCTGAGCTGCGATGGCGGTTGGGAAAATTTAGTTGCTGGGCTGCTGTGGCGGCTGGGATACTTTGGCTGCTGGGAAAAGTTGGCTACTGGAATACTTTGGCTGCTGAGCTGCTGTGGCGGCTGGGAAAAGTTGGCTGCTGGGCTGCTGTGGCGGAAGGGATACTTTGGCTGCTGGGAAAAGTTGGCTGCTGGAATACTTTGGCTGCTGAGCTGCTGTGGCGGCTGAGATACTTTAGCGACTGGGCTTCTGTCGCTTAATCGAAGTTAAATAATGCTTTTAAGTATTTCTCACGTCAGACTTCGATTCGGTAGCCTAGTATCCTGGCATTCAAGCAGCCTATCAGCCGGAAAGCGAGAGGTTTAAGACTTAACGTAGGTAATGTTATAACGTTATTTTATATTTTCATATCATTAAATTAACGCATTTGTTTCGATATTTCATGTTCTCAGCAGCCAACTTTTCCGAGCCGCCACAACAGCTCAGCAGCCAAAGTATTTCAGCAGCCAACTTTTCCCAGCAGCCAACTTTTCCCAGCCGCCACAGCAGCTCAGCAGCCAGAATATTCCAGCAGCCAACTTTTCCCAACCGCCACAGCGGCTCAGCAGCGAAAGTATTCCAGCAGCCAACTTTTCCCAGCAGCAAAAGTATCCCAGCCGCCTCAGCAGCCCAGCAGCCAACTTTTCCCAGCCGCCACAGCAGCTCAGTAGCCAAAGTATTCCAGCAGCCAACTTTTCCCAGCAGCAAATGTATCCCAGCCTCCACAGCAGCCCAGCAGCCAACTTTTCCCAGCCGCAATAGCAGCTCAGCAGCCAAAATATCACAGCAGCCAAAGTATCTGCTAGGCTGTTTGGCGGCCAACTTCACGCTGCTAGGCTGCTGGGCGGCCAACTTCACGCTGCCTGGCTGCTAGGCTGCTGGGCGGCCATCTTCACGCTTCCAGGCTGCTAGGCTGCTGGGCGGCCATCTTCACGCTTCCAGGCTGCTAGGCTGCTTGTCGGCCAACTTCACGCTGCTAGGCTGCTAGGCTGCTAGGCGGCCAACTTCACGAACATTACTTACCAGGCGTTCTCTCCGTTAACATATCATTATTCACATTTTACACTTCCTAATATTATAATCATAGACAAGCTCACCAGTTGCACTGAAAAAAGAGAAAATAGAACCTTTATCACTTTTAATGAATATAGAACGTTCTTACGGATGGTTCTTATGATAATTATACTTCATAGACTTGTCAAGACCTGATAGAGTCGCTCTCTTTTTTACTGGATGATATTTATGCTTGATATAATAACTCATTATTAACTGGTAAAAGAAAACCTTATGGGTATTAATTGTGAAGCCCTTAATGCTGATCTATTTTATATTGCTATACGAAGGATAAGTATATACAAGTATACAAGTATATACAAGTACAAGTATACTTTTATACAAGTATAAAAGATTCTTTAAATATGTTATCGCTTTCTATCAAACATCAAAATTATAAGCCTATAACAACTATAACAACACCTCATGTGTCTTGACAATTTGTTGCAAATAGATAGAAGCCGTTTTCAATCTCATTATATTCTAATGAACTACATCTTAACGAAAAGAAAACTTCCAAAAACAAACAAACTTTCTTGATCTTAATCTCGCAATAAATGGTTTCGCAACTACTTAACTTTGTCATAAAAAAAAATTAATTTTTAATTTAAAATTTGTATTTTTAGAAAGTGATGTCCAAAGTAAACATATAGGTAAAAATAATCTGTCTTTAAGTTATTGTTTTAAGATTGGAAGCGTGATCTCCAATTCCTTTTGTAGAATTAAAATGTTGTGATCAATGTAGTAAGAACATTTGTCAAGTGTACTAATGAAATTATTCAGGAACAGATCCAGAGGTGGCTTAATGTGGTTGGGGCAGCAATATTTAATCATCATCATGATTTTGGCCGGGAAGTTGGAAATTATGATATAATAACCCTAAGAATACCCCAAGAAGAACCCTCTTCTGGAAATTCTGCATTCGACCTTGATATTCTCATGTAAAGCAATGTGAGCAACTTTCCATAATACATAAGAACATTAATTTCATTAAGCATTCGATAAAATGACCACACATTTTTCGTCAGTAAAAATGGTTAAATTTATTATAGGTAATTGACGATTTGCCGAGGTTTGTAAAGGTCGCAGTAGAAACGAGATGTTTTTCAGCTAATGAACTTCAAAAAAGGATAACAATCCCTGCAAAAACAACACTAGAACTAAAAAGAAAGTTTCAGAACCCCCAAGATGGCTCTTTCTATTTAGAATGTAGTGGTAATAACGATTTGTACGCTTTCCACGAAGATGACAAAGTCAGTTTTACAGAAGTGGAGGATCCAAAGTTGTACAATCTTTTTGAACTTGCGCGTTTTAAGATGTTACCGAAGGTTATATTGTTTGAAAAGGTTCCACTGGAGGATATGATATTAACTGACATCAAACAGAATAGGGCAGCTCTATCAATCATAGAACGACCCCTTGAACTCTTAGGCTTTACCGATGTAGAGGTATTGATTAGCTGGGTAAGAGAAAAGGACACAAAAATATACAGGACATTACTGATACCTAAAGCCGCATGGAACACAACACTTGTCCAAAGAAGAATCTTTCCTGAATCAGGAGGTAAAGAAAAATACATTGAAAGATATTATGATCAATGCAGCGACTCAGGTTTCATCGATAAATACATGTACTTGATGTCTACAGATATGTCGGCCGTCACCTGGCTACGAAATCCCGATGACAACAATGACCAGATGATTGACAACGAAATGGGTGTTTGTTTGCAAGGTAATTAGTTTATACTTATGTATTAGTTCAAATAGTATCCTTCAATATCAGTTCAAATAAGCTCCTTGACCTAATTGGTTTATTTCTGTTCTTCCTATTTGTTTCTTTTCTTTCAATAAAAAGTGAAATATCCATCAGTAATTGCCAGATTCAGAAGACACATCCTCCCCACATAGCCAAGAAGAAGAGAAAGAGAGAGTATGGTTACAAATGTTCAGGTTCAAAACAGACACCACAAACAATTAACATGTCTCAATTCAATTGTTAATGAGCTTTTTGTAGTTTCGTAACAAACGGTTTGGGACTGACCGTTCGTGTAGTTTGCGCAAAAACTTTCGAACACCCTTACTTGAGAAAAAACCTATTGGATATTTTCATACTTAATATGTCAGGTTCAAAACCCAGCAGGATAGCGTTATTGCTCATGTTATGACCCTTTTAATAAGTGTCTGAATTTTGACCCATCACTATAAGCTCTAACCTGAAAACCCTTTTCCCTAATTTTGCTATATATTGTCAGAATGTTTATGGCCCAGTTTAATAATTAATAAGTTTGGATAAATGGCCGTTTAAGGGACTGTTTAAGAGGTATATTTGTAATAATGTTAAACTTCAGTTTTCTAGCTTCCAGTTTCTGCGCTTTGTTTTTACTTCAATACATGTTAGGACCATAGCGGCAGGCTAAACAAGAACAGCTTTGTAATAGTTTTTTTTAATGGAATCCATTAAAACAAGCAATACGTCTAAAACATATATTGTGTGTTTATGTAATTCTTGATTGACAGGGACTGTCAGACTCTGATACGTGAACATCCGACCTTTCTTAGTATATTACGGTGACTTTTATAAACCCATATAGGGACCGTATGTTGTGGCATTATAATAACACAACTTTCCCGAAAAAGAAGCGTTATTAATAAACCTCAATATGTTTTTGTCAAACGTGTATACTATGTGATCGGTGTTTTAATTTAAAACACTGGTTAGGTATTCCCGTTCAAACGGCAAATACACTTTGGCATTACCGTTTAATACTGATTAAAAGCTTCCTCGGCCCTAAAGCTCTAAGTGTTGTGTAAATAACAAAAATACAGAAGTAAACATATTTCGTTGTTACAAAATCGTCAAAAAGGGAGATTGATATAAGGTCAGGCATTGCCAAGCCATTTAGTCAACTTCCAACTTAAGCTTGCATCGCTTTGCAAAACTCACTGAGCGCATTAACTGTACTTGTCACTACATGCTAATGATGTTTAAGCAGGCAAACTTCAATAGACTGATACCCATAAACTTAAAGCATAATATATCAAATCTTTGTTATTTTGAGTCCTCGCTTCGTGGTTTTATTCATTAATTTTAGCTATGACCTAATAATTCAGCAATATATTCTATATTCGTCATTATCGATTTTTAACAGCTAGAGCTCGCTCCAAATTACAGATGACATTTATATTCAAAATGGCTGTTATATAATTTTTTATAGTTTCGCAGTGAACTTGATGTTAAAGTTTAACGCTGTAACTAACTGTTGTTATTACATATAAAAATCATGTTGTTTTTTTAACGAGAATCGAGAAAATAAGAGTTTACTTATTTCAATGATTCAGAAGCGACAGATTAAGGAAACGACTATGTTAATATATGTATGTCAGGCGCTCCACCTCCTAAACCACCGCGTAAGCTAACATCGCTTTGCAAGCTTTAGCTTAATCTAACGTATCTGATCACTGATTGCGAAATTTTGTTGAACGGTGTACAAACCAAGTGCGTTTAGTTACTTATGTCTGTTCTTCGCTTTCAGGTCTTTGCTTCTTCAGACTTTTTGAATGTATTGTAATATCTTAGTAGACAACTGAACTTATCAGGAATGTAAAATATATCTGTTGTAGAATACTAGTAGTATCTTTAGGAACCAAGTTCGATCCACAATACAAATAAAGATACAATTTCTATTTTCATTTACAGTTGCAGTCACAATTTCATATGGTTTCCCCGTTAATTTCATTTATAGGTTTTTACAAACTGATGAAATTACGCGCTCAAAAGCCATTTTGGTCAAAGAGCACCTTGTTTGAGGGTTACAAAACAAGTGTATGTATTTTTGTTTCAGGAGCGTCAGATGGAGACGACTATATTAATATGTCTGGCATTCCCTCGACAACTGAACAACTTCCACCACCAATACCGCCATGTAAGCTTACATTGCTTAGCAAAATAATATAAATTATCTGATCACTGAATTCGCAACACACATCTTAATGATGAAGGAGATTGTTTAGAAGCGTTCTTAATCAAATCACAGTCATCAGTTGTGAAGCCGTAAAGTCACGAATAATTTACATAATTTTGGTAAAAATAAGAGTATTTTTGTCTGTATATATAATAATTCAATCGATCTTTCGTTGTGTTCATCTGGGTATGAAAACCATTTGGATTGTTAAAAGTAAGCGTGAAAGTTCCCCTTTCATCTTTTTGTACTTGTAGCGATAAGTGGAAAAATAAGTGAATTTTTAATCTTTTCAACTCCTTTTTTGCTAAAGCTCTTGACATTTACTTTTATATCTTAATATGAAGCATTCAAATTACAATATAACTTTAAAAGTTGAGATACGTGTCTAAGCATTTTAAACACATTACAATGTTTCGAAAGCTTGTTTGTAAAATAAGAAATACAGATACTAAACTAAGAAATACTACCATGGCAGTGTAGATCCAGATCAGCCTGCTCACCTCTCCATCTGATCAGGAGCTGCACTGTTTGCTTTTTAATTAATTAGATTATTTATGACCAAGAAGCAAAATGTGTAGATCCTCATCAGTTTGTACAGATGTACTGGCTGATCTGGATTTACAATGTTTGCATATGCGATTACAGATGTATAATAATATATATACATTATCACGATTATTTTATTATTTTTTTCCGAACAATCAGCGCCAAGCAATCGCGTTTTTAAATTTTATAATGATGTTTATTTACAGTTTTTTAATTCATAGAGGATTTCAAATCGATTTACTCAGGAGAAGCCCTGTCACCGCAGTTCTTTAGCGTTGCCACGGATTTCTGTCTTTTTTCAGAACGTCTTGACTTCGCAAGAAAAATCTTTGTTTTTCTTTTTGTGAAGATGGTGATGACAAGACGTCCTCACAGCGACCAAATACATGTAGTTGCTGCGGAGATCTCGTGGCGTTCTATCGCGTTCTTACGGAGTTCTTGTCGGCGATTGTTTGTGCTTTCGATGCTTCCGTTGCGCTTTCACAGGGCTTACACTGACTGCGTATTAAAGACACTCGTTTGCACTTTAATCGCAGCACTTGGATGAGCCGATGCTAATAATGATAAAACGTCTGTCTTCACGACCGCAGTCGAACCTAAAGTCTTCTTAGCCTTTGGGTCCTTTTATACTATTTACTATTTAGTTCTTTTTCGTCATCCATACGCCAATGGACGCGTTAGAAGTGCCTTAGAAGAGCAATGATCGCCGTGACTGGCGTTGTAAGCGGGCAATAAACTTTAACTTAAACTTCGCATAGGCACCGTAGACGCGCCGTATAGAATCGGTAGAGATGCGGTGACATCTCAGAGAACGTCGTACAATCTCCGTGCCATCGCCACCTGCTAAGCTCTTGTGGTGATGTAAAAGACCTTACTGCGTTACAAACATGAACATGAAACAAGTGACGAAAAGATTATATTTTGTTGTTTTTGTTGCATGCTTAAATGCTATAAAAAACTGGTTTTGTGTATAATCTTAAAGTGAAATAACTTGTTATTTTATTTTTTAGACATACCACTATCACCATCACCTCCTTCATCTAACGAACAGACCGATACGAAAGTATGTCTATAAAACTGATATGTTTGTATATCGACATTTTCAGAAGGCTCAGACCAACATGGAGCGACGGGGTATTTTCGCTAGGTTTGATAAGGGACACGTTTGCTGCAATATCATTCTTTCATCAAGTTTCATCAAGTTATTAGTTTAGCGGAAACTGACCTAGTTAGACAATTCATAAATGCATCATACTGCCTATGTCTACAACCAGATATTTGGTTAAAGTTTTTGAAGAGTATTTTGCTGAAACATTTATTTAGTACACTTGTCTTTAATTTATAATGTCTTCCGATTTTTGAAGACATTTGCTAAAATAAATCAAAATAGCAATTTAAACTTTGGTAAGATATACTTGTGTAATGAATTATGTTATATTCATCCCCTTAACTACTTCATGCATGCAGTTAAATGCATCTTTTCGGAGATATACTAGACAAACAAAATTAATTTTACACGGATATTAAAATAAACTTGTTTTTACAATCATTTATACAGAGTTATTTTTTCCAGAAACTCGGTATCTTTCGAAAGGTTCACATGGAATTGAGGAATTTATTTCATAATACCTAGAACCTGTCGTCAAGGAAAAATGCACCAAAGCAAGAGCTACAACGCAGTAACAGTGAATAACAATTATGTGATGATATTGCGAACCGGCTTTAGCATAAACATTAAAATTTTAAAAAACAATCGGACATACAAAACTTGTTCCTGTTCCAGCTTTAGAACCCTTGAACTAGTGTTCAAAGCTCCGACCTTTGTGCCAGAGATAATCGTTTTTGACAATGTGGGAAAGGTGATCGAAATGTGGAGGTCTGTTTCTTTGAGATCTCAACATAGTTATGGTTTGTTTTATCTAAACTACGCTTGCAATGAATAAATAGCGTTAAACATCTTGATAAGTGATCTGCTTAAGTAAAATAAATGATAGCATTTGTAAATTTGTAGTATTTGTTCACTGAACAATTAGTTATTGTCTTTGTGAACACAAGAAGTGAAGAAAGAGGTACACTTAAACGCTTACGAATATGTTAGCTGTAAATGAAGCAGAGTAACGATAGAATTTATAGTTTGGTTATATGTAACGTCAATCAGACTGAATTTTAATTGTCAAATTGAATTTTAACGGAAAATGAGTCTAGCTTATTTACGAATATTTTGTTGTGCTGGAGATCAAGACCGAAAAACCATCCATGAGAAACCTTGGAACAAACATTTTCACAAAACTGCGTTTATTAGGGGCGCATCACGGGAAGAGGTGTCTTCTGGAAGCCGGTGTAACGTTGTAAAGTGACCCCCATAGAATAATGACCCCCCGGTCATTATTTTATATAAAATATTGACTCCGCGGTCATAATATTATGACTGGGGGGTCATAACATTATGACTCCTCACACGTAGAAAAATGACCACTCACGTAGACATGTGACCCCCTATAGAATAAGGACCCCGACCCAAACCTCTATGGTACACTTAATTATCTCCATCGATAGGCATCGGAGGAGTAATAGCACCCGTCCGTGCATACGTCCGTACGTGCAGTTTTTGACCGCAATTAGACGGAATTGATCAAAGCTTCAGGGATTACCACTACCGACGCCTATTTGTGTGGAAAGAAAAAATGGTTAAAGTCTCCGACCGAGAATCACTTGCCCCTCACAGTTGTGAGTTCGATGCCTACCAGGATCGTGTATGGGTGACAGGCATACATACTGTGCGGCGCTCAGTTTATCATTTAAAACACAGGCGCTGGACTGCATACTAGGAACGTCCCATCAACAAGATACGCAACTACTTTTGCAATATACGGCCTGTTTGAATATTAATCATCAAAAATATTTATAATCACAGAACTAGCTAGTTTTCAGGCGGCGAGGGTGGCTGAATTTCAATCTAGTATCTCTAGGCTTCTTACCAGAACTCGTCTAATCCTGATCTGATGTAACATACTTCGATAGCGTCCTCGCCTGGGAATCGAATCTGGGCAACTGGATTAGGAGTCAACTACATAAACCACTCTTCGACTGAAACCAAATATCTATTAATTATACAAGCAGAATCACTGTAAGTGCATGTTTGTTAGTGGTTTGAATCATTTTCGTAGTCATCAAAGTTGTATAGTGATTAAACGTCCCACACAGTGTAACTAGTGGAACTAGCAATGATGAAATACTTAAAAATATTATTCTGTTTCCCTTTTCACGACCATTCGAAAAGTGGTTTTAGAAGACATTTAGCACAGAAAGGATAAGCAATGCATGCAAAAGATCTGAGTTACAGGTTAATTTACAGCAATCTCAGATTATTATAAATTTTCTTTCTTCCCTAGGACTGTATACCATTGGAACCACCTACCACCTACTGTTGCCCTCCTCCCTACCCCAAAGCCGTTCAGTGCAGCTATATCTAGCATTGAACATGTCTCGCCATAGTTGTACAGCCCCCTGATCTATCTAACGTCAGATGAAGTAGAAAAATGTTGTCTTTGAAGTTGAAGCATATACAGCTACGTTAAAGCGACTTGTGTATATTGTAATACAATGATGATAATTCAAATGAAATTCAAATGAAAGCAATTTTAAATTTCATTCCAATAGATGTAGACGCAGCAGCAGCAGCATGCAGCGGCTCCAGTAGAAACAACAACAACAACAACAAATATAAAAGCCATAGAAACACGACAGTGACTTGAATCGATATAGAGTTTCTTAGTAATAGGCTAGGTGGGGGTCAATATTTTACAGATAAAATCGGGGGGTCATTATTTTATAAGGGGAGTCAGTATTTTATAGAAGGGGTCATTATTTTATATAAAATAATGACCGGGGGGTCATTATTCTATGGGGGTCACTTTACCACGTTACACCGGCGTTTTTTTCCCTTGAAATGACGTTATATAGCCGAGCAGACAACATGGCTTTGCCCTAACCCTAACCCTATCGCAGTAAAAATAACACGATCACATACTAATTATGAAACAATTATAATACTTTCTTATTAGATAATTGTTGATTCTTTTCAAATATAGAAATAACTAAAAATATATAGTCAAAAATATGGCCGAAGACAGCTCTTCCCGTGGAGTGCACCAGGTAAGACTGATTGGTTTGACTTCTTAAACTAGTTGTACAGAAGTGTATCTAATATATTACGTTATAATCTAAATGTGTTAAGTCTTTGTAAATAAAGTTTCTCAATTTATTGTCTTAGGTAAAACATTTTAAGATATAATATACATTCCTGTACAATATTTGCTTTAATTTTGTTGATAAATTTTAAATGTTTATACTTCAAAAGTTATAAAACTACATTCCGTCTCCTGTAGAGAATTATCTTTCTTTTTAATTGTATCATTTATTCATCACGATGAAGACATAGTTATTGTTTTTGTTCCTCTCTCAATGAAATGAGTTTTCCCTTAATTCTATAAAAGGACAAGATATTAAATATCAGTTTCGTTAGGAAGAATATTAATATTGACTGCGTTGTTGACAGGTATTGGGAGCTTCCTGTTTTTTTTATTAAACAACGATTTAAATTTTAATTCGTTGTTTACATGTAACACCACTGTAAACACGCCAATGTAAACATTTCCTAATTACCTTTGTCCAATAAGTGCAATAAAAATCAATAAAACGAAAATCGTGTTGTAATTACATTGTATTCCACCCAACTATTGTATTCATTATTATTTTATTGTAAACATCGCCATTTTAACTTTGTCAACCAATAGACGTAAAGAAACAGGAAGATCTAGCAAATCTGAACCTGTTTAAACAAGTTCATATTTATCACTTGAAAAGGATTGAAATTATTATCATTATCTTTTGTGATATTTTTGTAAATATTTAAGTTGTCGACAACATTGGCATTTTAAAACTTGATTAATTCTACCAAACCGAAATAGATTTCATTGTAATGTTAACATTATGGTTGAAAACATTTTGAAAATAAGATAACACAATATTGCACACAAAAATGGCGAAGGATCTTGAATATGAGGATAAACAACTGAATCTCGAAGAAGTTATTCAATTCCGTAGTCTGCCGGAGGTTGTTAGGATATGTAACAGTGAATACGAAATTCCGTTAAGACTTAGATGCAGGGATTATTCCAGAATAGAACCGGACACCGAAGTTATGTTACAGAAAATTCAAAAAGTAAAATATGCACGTATTAAAATTCTTAAATACATATACAAAGACAAAAGTCAAGAGGAGATGGATGGAGAATATGTGCCGGAGCACGAGGCTTACGTTGGTGATGAGTTCTTAATTCCATCGAAATACCGAGGAAAAGTGAAATTCGTTCATAGACCTGGCGGCTGGCGAAGATATACAACTGTATCTCAGGTACATACCCCAGTTTGTGTATGTAAAATATGTTTGCAGATGATTTAATAAATACATGGTTTTGAAAATTAGTCCATAATGTATCTCCGAAACTTGTATGTTGTCTCTTCCTACCGAACATCAGGATGACATTATAACATCCTTTAAAAACACCTCGAGGTACCTTGATGATTTGTTGAATATAGATAATAACCATTTTCAATCTCTGGTTAATAAAATTTATCATAATAAACTACAACTAAATAAAGCAAACACTTCAGAAACTTTCTTGATCTTAATCTTTCTGTTAAAAATAGATACGGCTCTACTTAAATATATGATAAAAGAAATGATTTTAATTTAAATATAGTAAATTTTCCGTTTTGAGACGGCGATGTTCCTCGTGCAACATCTTACGGGGTTTATATAGCTTGTTCGATTTTCTAGAGCTTGCAATGATGTTAATGATTTCAATGAACGTAATGTTTGCATTACAGAAAAACTTTTAGATGGGTTGGAGTCTTTTCACCAAGACAACTTGTGCTTGTTTTGTGATATGAGAACCTGTTGGGGCAAGTGTGAGGTTGGTGCACCCTAGAACCTGGTTTAAACCCCCAGTGGCAATTTGATTTGCCACTGACCGTTCCAAGGCGGTAACCCCTCGGGTTCTCATTTTTGTTTATTGTTAGTGGTGTCTTTTTTGAAACTGATTATTTTATTAACCATGCTCTCTCCCCCTCTCTTCTTCTTGACTGTGTGGGGAGGCTGTTTTTTCTGAATGTGGCGATTCCTGATATGCATATTTCACCTTTTTTAAAACAAGGTTATCGGTTTACAAATTAAGGAAATCCTTTTGCAAGTTTTATCGCCGATACCCAGATTTAATTTTTTAAAAAATACAGTTACATTTTAAAATCACTTTTGCAACAAGGTATTTCACAACCAGTTTTTAAGGAGATTTAATTTAAAAACTTGAGAAAATAAAAGGCAACGTTAATTTCTCTTGGTTATTCGTAAAACCATCTGTAAATTCAAAAAGAAAGGTTAGCACCATGATTTTCTGCAGCGCTCTGCAGGCCTGGTGATTAACCCATCTACAGTTGAACATTATGCTTACCTCTGGTTGCACGACGGTGGCAGTGGTTTAAGAGTTTATGAAGGTTTATAGGGAAATCTTTTTTAAAAGAATCTAAAAGCTCGATTTGTTTCTTTTATCCCTGTCATCGTGTCCAGGTACTCTGGTCTCGGTAAGATCATTCCGTACCCGCCCTTTGGCTTTCCAATGCTATTAGCTGCTTATGTCTGTGTGCCATTGCATGCAACATTGTTAAGCTGATGGGTGGGTTGGAGTTATTTCACTAAGACAACTTATGCTTGTTTTGTGATATGAGAACCTGGTGGGGCAAGTGTGAGGTTGGTGCAACCTAGAACCTGGTTTAAATCCCCATTGGCGATTAGTTTTGCCACTGACCGTCCCATGGCGGTATCCGCAAAGGTTTTTTTTTCGTTAATTGTTTGTGGCGTCATGTTTGTTTGTGGCGAATTGACATACTTATAACAAACATGCTCTCTCTCTCTCTTCTTTTTCGCTGCGTAGGGAGGATGTGTTTTGTGAGTGCGGCGATTCCTGATATGCATATTTCACTTTTTTGTAAACAATAGGATGATAATCTTTTTCAATCAAAAGGGATCTCCAGACTTGCAAATCATTGAGATGATAATCTTTTACAGAGTCAATATTTAAGCAATAATTGTAATGCTTTTATTTAGTATGGATTCATGTTCCGCTTCAGGGTTAAAATCTGAAAGAAACAATGCATGCATAATCATAAAATATTATAAGAAAAGGAAAGAAAACCGATGTGTTTGATAGTAGGTTTACTAGGCCTCATATTTAGAAATATACAATGTTTTTCGGCTGTGTGAGGCGTTTTTGACAAAGTTTTCAAGAATTGTCAAATAAAAATTTTGCAAATAAATTTAAAAGCGGGAATAACAAAAAAAGGAAATTCGATTGGTGGTATTTTGGTTGTTACCGGATTGCATGCAAACATTATTATTTATCATAATAAAACCTGTGCCATTGCACCAACGTGAAGTAGTGGAGTTGTTTAATTTTGGTAATAATTATTTAAGCTGTAAAATAATAAGTAATAGCTAAATTTGAAACAAAACGGCAGACGACCCGAAATGAAACTGGCACCGCCACAGCCCCTATACACATAAATTCGAGCACGCTACCGCCACAATCCCTAATACAGTACGATAAGGTAACGTCGATAAAAGTTGTCAACATTTTGCGACACCGGTGGCTCTTTTTTATGATAATGTTATTATAAATTATTATAATGTTTATTTTTAGGTGCTGGATGACCTGCCGAGTTTAATGAATGTTGAAGAAGAAACGGAATGTTTATCAGCAAATGAACTTGAAAAAAAGATGTACATTAGTGCTAACACTACATTAAAGCTAAGAAGAAAGTTTCAAAATCCTCGCGATGGCTCTACCTATTTGGAGTGCACTGACAATTATAGCAACTCGTACGCTTTCCATCAAGATGACAGAATAAATTTTACAGAAGTGGAAGACCCAAAGTTGTATAATCTTTTTGAACTTGTACGTTGTCAGATGCTACCAAAGGTAATATGTTTTGAAAGAGTACCGCCAGAAGATGCGATATTGGTTGACACGCCATTGAACAATGCAATGTTATCTAGTACAGAAGGACCAATTGAACTGTTGGGTTTTAAAGATGTTGAAGTACTGGTTAGCTGGATAAGAGATGTGGACAAGAGAGAATATAGAACAGTATTAATACCGAAAGCTGCTTGGAATACAGTGCTAGTTCAAAAAAGAAAATTTCTGGGAATCCTTGGTAAAAAGGATTACATTGAAAAACAATTTGGCAGATGCGTTGAATCAGACTTTATCGAAAAATGCATGTATTTGATGTCTCTCGATCTGTCGCTTGTCACGTGGCTACGACATCAAAACCGGTTTAGTGAGAAGAAGGATAATGAAGTAGTTGATCATGTTCCAGTTCATTTTCCAGGTATTCTGCTTACGTTTACGCAGGTTTCCGATCATTTTCCAGGTATTCTGCTAACGTTTACGCAGGTTTCCGATCATTTTCCAGGTATTCTGCTAACGTTTACGCAGGTTTCCGATCATTTTCCAGGTATTCTGCTAACGTTTACGCAGGTTTCCGATCATTTTCCAGGTATTCTGCTAACGTTTACGCAGGTTTCCGATCATTTTCCAGGTATTCTGCTAACGTTTATGCAGGTTTCCGAACATTTCCCAATTAATCTGCTAATGTTTATGCAGGTTTCAGATAATTTGCAGACCAGCTCCACGACAGAGAACATGTTTCATCTTCTTTCATCATATTAAGAGTCATCTACAGTCGTAATTGCATTGTGATCAGTAAAACAATACAAAATATTAATATCTTCCTTTGCAAAAATAATTTATTAATCTTCGTTTTGCATACCTTAAGAAAAGTTAAAACATTAAAGAAATATAGATTAACCTTAATTTTCCTTAAACTTATTTTACATCCAAAAACAAAACCTAAACAACTCAAAAGGTTAATATTCTTTAGGACTTGAGTATACTGATACTGATAAGAATGTTGTGTGTCCTTTTTAAAGAACTTTCAATTATAAAGAGAGAAATCAATGTTTATCACCCATTTACGCGACCAGGAATCGACAAGGAAAATGTCAAACACACTTTTGAAATTATCTCATATTTTTAAAAAATGTAAGTCAAAATAACATTACATTTTTGTCAGTATCATATTTCTCCTGTTGAAATTTAAAATGATAGTTCGTGTTGTTTAGGTTTCGTGAGTGGATGTAAATAGAATTTTAGGGAATTTTAGATCTAGTTTTATTTTTACTTTTCTCGCATCTCTAATATATGCAAAGTTAAGATACATTAATAACATTTATTTGTGCAAAGCTTTATTGAAATGCATTTTAGTTAGATAGATTTTGATAATTTAGATTTTGAAAATTTTCTTTTTTACCAGTGAACGTGAAATGATGGTTCCTTATAGTAAATATGAAGTCCACAGAAACTGTATTTTATTGATAATCAATGAAAAAAGAAATATTAATATAATTAGAAGGGTAGTTAGTACGTCTACCCCATTTGTCATACGCAAGTAAAATTTAAACAAGGACTAGTTTTTATATTATCTGGATTCGAATTTTGGGTAAATTGTATTTTTAAAGTAATAAAGTTTTTTTCATATTCTTCCTGTTTTCGATATACCTCATATTTATCGTTTGAAACAAAGGGTGTTCCCACACAACCATCAAAACAAGAAGAAAATTTAAATTTACAAATACTGAGGAAGATAATCTGCACAGGGCTGAAGGTTATAAAACTGAGACTGGTCGCCATTTCAGCCAATCAGATGCTTGAGATTTGAGACTGCTTTCCATGCTCAGTTTTATAACATTGGGCACAGATTGCGTATTTGAACTATAATCGTCTTTAAACTATTAAGAGGCAATTGTTTGTACAGCTAGGTTTTCTCATGAACAATGATGTACAAGGTGGGTGCCGTGTTTAATATTAACTCATCCACACGCTAGAAAAATTAATTGAATAGACATGCAGATATATATTCAAAGTATCAGAACGCTAGCAAGCAATCTGAACAGTAAAATTCTATGCAGAGCTTTACGGCTAAAAGTGTTCCGCTTTTTTATTCACCTCTTTAGGAAGAGAAAGGTAATAATGATCACTAAAAAGCTCTGTTGAACTTACAAACCTAATCTTCTTCGCTTTGTAAACAAACTCCAAAGTTATAAGATGTTTAAACCTAAGTGAAAAAAGTACATTTTTCGATTTCAGACCAACCAGTGTCGTCAACATCACCTTGTTCATCTAACAGATATAGGTTTTGGAAGGTAAGTTTTGCTACCATGTTCATGTATTCGATTTTAGTTGGCTCTATTCACATTATGTCGACCGAGGCTTCATTCTGTTATTTAAAATTAAAACCTTTTCACACGACACAAACAATCGATAATGAACAGAATTAATTTGTACATGTATAATATTCGTAATAATCAACTTATGCTTACTTTACACAGAATTTTCACGTGGGGCAGAAGATCTTTCGAAAATTCCCGACTGATCTAAGCCATTTACGTCATCAAAATATTAAAATACCGACAATAGAAAATGTCTACCAACCAGAGCCTACAAAACGTAGCGTGAGCGAGCGACAGATTTGTGAAACTGCAGAAGTCTCAAAACAACATACAGATGTAAACCCGACTGAAGAAAAGCCAGAAAATCAGGTAAAAATCCCTTACGTTTCCAGCCCTTCTTTATCAGAGGGTGTCGCATGTACATACAGTGGTGAAATACAATCTCTCGAAGAAACAAATGACGAAGTCAGTGATCCCGAATCATCGCACGATTATGATTATATCGATGACGATAAAATAAGCGACATTCATCAAGGGAAATCCTATAAAATCAAACAAGCAGAAAATATAGAAGTTACACCGTCTATTATCTCCTTCTCAGCTGAATACAGTAGTCAAACGTATGGTTCGGATGAATATGAAATTATAGGGAGTAGTCTTGATTTTCTACAGTATTATGATGACACAGCAAACAATATAATAGCAGACCATGGAAACAAAGCTGAAGCATTTTCTAAACCTTCTGATCAAACACTTTTGTCAGCCGATGAATCATACAGTGGAAACGCAATAGGTCCGAAAGAAGATGAAGATAGTCTAAGAAAATCTACGTCACTAGGAGATAGCGATTATGTTGTTATGGATATTATATCAAAACCTTATGATCAAACACTTTTGTCAGCCGATGAATCATACAGTGGAAACGCAATAGGTCCGAAAGAAGATGAAGATAGTCTAAGAAAATCTACTTCACTAAGAGATAGTGATTATGTTATTATGGATATTATATCAGATGTTTCTTGTGTTTGTCTTGAACAACATGTTCATCATGACCAAAGTAGATCATCATCAGTGGTTCCTGTTGAAGAAAGAGCGGAAATAAACAATAGCACTAAAAATCCAAAACTGGAATCCGTTGCGATAGAAAATAGGGCACGTTTGACTAAAAGGAACCTCGGTTCAGCTGATTTCTTTCAGTACAGCGTAGTTGAAGTAGAATACTGTTTTAAGCATTGTGGCTTGCACGATTTTGCAAGTAAGTGTCTGGAGAATCGACTTGATGGAAACTTCTTTGAGAATTTTAACATAGAGATTTTAAAGAGAGAGCCCTTTTTCCTGACGAGTTTTCAAAGTCTGAAAGTGAAAAAGATAATTTATGATGGCTGGAGGCCAAAATATTAGCAAAGATGATGATTGAAGACATCTAGTGACTGTGGACATGTTCAAAATCAGTTATAAACAAGTACTTTTACTAGTTGTGAGTTTAAAAGAATGTAAAAGCGAATAAAGTAAAAATGTGAATATAAAAAAACCCATATAACTCTTACATTTGCATTGCAATTAAAGTAGGAAGTATAATCGGGGTCTAGACTTCGCGGCTATTTTGTCTAGGTTACATATTCGAATTCCAATTATTAAATATTTTTTGAAGGTACGTGTTAGATTTATTGTTCTATTTTCTTTATAAATAATACGCTTTAAATAATTGAAAATTGTTTCAAAGAGGTTTACTATTCATGTTGAGGTTCAAAAGTGCAATTATCACGCTAACACGATAAAAAGTGAAAAATGCATAGTTATAAGAAAAATCCACATTTAGATAGAACAGCCTCCAAACACAGTCAGAGAGGAAAATAGACCGTATGTTTCTATTATGATCTATTTTTATAAAAGACACCACACAACACCTAACAAAAATGAGAACCCGATGGGTAACGCTATGGAACAGTTTGTTTCAAAGTAGTGTGCCAATGTGTGTAATTGCAGATTAGATAAAATTAAGGTTTGGGAATAATTTTGTAAAATAGATATCAATAGCCAAATAAGGCAAAGAATAAATCGGATAATTATGCCTAATGTAGGCTTTATGTCAATATGTAAGGACCAAGCTTTTTCGTAATTAAACTAATATCTCTTACCACATACACGATATTAGAATATATACTCAACAAAAAATGTTTTGCAACTTTTGCTTTTTTTCACAGTTAAAAACAACGAAAGTTAACAAGCGATACAAAACCATCCTAATATGAAAGAACTATTGTCCTAGCATAATATCCTTTATGCAAATTGAAGCTTTTATCAATAATGATTGAACAAGAATGACGAAAATGATTGGATATAGGCTGTAATGTTTTCACAAATCTGCAGATTTTTTCCCAAATGAGTGAAAGTGTCACCCCATTGATATGCCTATGCTTGAGCCCCAGGGTAGGTAAGTGTCTTTTTTTAGATAACTTATTAGCTGTCAATGAAATTTATTGTTTTGATTAATTTCTTTAGTTTTTATTCATGTTGAAATGTATTGTGTTTAAAGTGACAGACTTTTGCTTTCTTAGGATTAGAGAAATTCAAGTAGAAATTTGGTGAAATTCCACAGACGGCGTACAAACATTCTAAGTTGTCAAAAACACATTAGAAATCTGTCTTAATACCTTATTTTATGTTTACATTGTGTATCTGTTATGGATTTAATAAAAACATGTTTTGTACCATTTGTCTTTTATTTCCCTTCCATGCAAAACATAAAGTTGCAAAACATTTTTGTTGAGTATATTTAAAGCAATATCGAAATGACAGTCAGGTAAATAGCTTAAGATTGACTAACAAAATATGACAATGCACACTACTGCATATTCTTCCTCGATAGTTAACATTAGTCACATTGTATCAGATGAAAACGATAATTGTTACTTCCCGCTTTTTCATTTCTGAAATATTCAACAAGTCTTAGATTATATTAAATAAATTTAGATTAAAATTTAAAGTAACTTTTTGATGATTTTTATTTTATCTATTCGCCTCTTATATTTCTTAACTTTTGTTTTATTAATTATTCCTAAAATTTTTAGTTTAAAACGAGCATCATTTTTATTGAAATAAATTAACCCGAATATTTTCGTCGTTACATGAATTAAACTGACAACTTCAGGGGTATGAAGACAAGTTGATTGTTGTATATACTTCATAGCCTCCTGCGAATGCATATCTGTACGTTGAATTCTTAATATCTGTGCCCAAGGTTATAAAACTGAGCATGGAAACCAGTCTCAAATCTCAAGCATCTGATTGGCTGAAATGGCGACCAGTCGCCATTTCAGCCAATCAGATGCTTGAGATTTGAGACTGGTTTCCTTGCTCAGTTTTATAACCTTAGCACCTGATAAATTATGTCCTCACTTAAATGCTTAGCTGAGAATTGTAAAAGTAATCTGAGTTTTAAAAGTCATTCTTCTTTTATTAATATACAAAGATTTAAGTGTGTTCAGGAGACGTACCAAATACTTTTCTCTTTTTATTTATGTGCATCTTTTTGAGAACTCGATGCAAAAGAGGCCAGCTTCTGAGAATGTATGATCCTTCAGGTGTTATTTTTGTCGATTGGAGATCGATTGAATTTCCGTGATTTCAAATCGAATAAAGCTGATGCGTGCTCTTAGCAAAAAAGTGAAATATGCATATCAGGAATCGCCACACAGTCACAGATCATATCAAGACCTTGAGCCCAGTCAGCAAGAACACGATGAAAGGTATAAAAGAAACAAATCAAACTTCTAGGTTATTTCACAGGATTTCCCCCATTAACCCTCATAACTCCTAAACAACTGCCACCGTCGTGCAGCCTAAGAGGTAAGCATAATGATCACCAGGCTTGTAAAGCGCTGTAAAATATCATGTTGGAAACCTTTCTTTTTGAATTTAAAGACGGGTTTTACGAATAACGTGGAGAAATTAATATTGCCTTTTATTTTCTTAGGTTTATAAATTAAATCTCCATAAAAAATTGGCTGTGAAATACATTGTTGCAATAAACAAAAAAAATTTAAACTGCACCTGCACCTGTATTTTTGAATAAAAAATGGGTACCGGCGATAAAACTTGCAAAAGGTTTTCTTTAAAGGTTTTAGCAAGAGATATGTCTGTGTCTCTTCAACATACATTTTCACACAAGTTTTCTGTTTAGGTCAAGGTGTCATCGCGTTGTTTGTTTTTCGGCGTTATTCGGCGTTAGCTGTCTAGGCTCACTTTTGACCTAGTTTTTCGAACAATGAAATTTTGTATATAATACTCATATTCTATTATTATGCAGTGGGAAAATGAAATAAACTATTTCGATTGGTAGCTATTTACACCAGAGAGGCATCTAGCAGGGTGGAGAGGTATCTAGTGGTTTTTTTTTTATTATTATGCAGCGGGAAAATCAAGTAGATTATTTCGATTGGTTTTTTGGGTGTAGTTTACGATTACCGTTACGATTTTTATATTTTGTGTAAGTATTTAGACCGCTACCTGGCACTTACATGTTCGAGCATTTTCGTTTTTAAAAGCGATAATTGTATTGGAGAAAAAGATATTTATGATTTAAATAACCAGATAAGTCAATATTGATGGCTTAAATACAATTTTATATGGAACAGTTTTGGGTGTCAGGTAAACATTTGTGTATTGCGTACAATACTAAAAGTGTAAAACGAACGTAAAGTGCAGATATTTCTAGTTCTTACTGGTTCCTTTCTAGTTCGTTTGATACTGATTGTTAATTTCAAGTGCGAAAGTCAAGTTCTCTGTAGTGTAGTGGCTAACTCTCGCCTCGCAAGCGGTGGCCCCGGGTTCAATACTCAGGAGGTATACTTTTTCGAAAGTTAATTTACCTAAAAGTTGGTAGATTTTGCTCTTGCAACAAGCTGTTATTATTTATATTTATTAAATTCAAGGACATTAATTCATCTTGAGTTCTAACTCTACAAGAGGTATTTTATTGAAACTGAATAAATGTAGATCAAGACTTAATGTAAGGTATTGCTTCTGGTAAAAAACACTGCGGAAATTTGATTTGCCATTGACCGTTCCAAGGCGGTAACCCCTCGGGTTCTCATTTTTGTTTATTTTTTGTGTTGTCCATTTTGAAACTGATCATTTTATTGACCATGCTCTATCTCCCTCTTCTTCTTTACTGTGTGGGGAGTCTGAACTTTGATGATGAGGCAATTCCTGATATGGATATTTCACATTTTTAATCGACTTATTATCACCGTATGAAATTGTTGCAACAGATTCAACATTTTTTTAAAGACATTTTCCATAATTTTATGAGTTGTCATGATTCGGTCGCTTAATCTCTAGGTCATACTAAGAAGGCAGGAAGGATTCGTCAACAACTATAATAAGTAAAATAAAATAACTAAAATGTGTCTGCTTCGCCTCTCTATATTTCTTTCTTTCTTATATACATGTATATATAAATCTTTTCTATCAACGCCTTTTATCTTTTTTAAAGATAGTGTAGTGCCCAGCATTTATTTGTATAAGTGGTACTTACCCGTTTCCATACTTTATTATTCAGTGTAGTTCACTTTCTGTTCTAGCTGCATTTTCCAGCTTTATCACATATTTACAAATGTTGACCTTCCTTAATTACACAGGTCAACATGCTTTTCAACATGTGTTAGGCCAGATTTGTATCCCTGTGTTTCCAACATGCAGTGGTCTTCCATGACTGAATCTTATTGTTTGTAAACATTGCAGTGAAACTTGCATAATTACCGGTCTACTCCCGTTGTTAAGGTTAATCAGTGTGCCAGTTCATTTAAGTCCATGCTGATGCACATTTTAGCGAAGTAACAGGTTGTATCTCAACTTAAAAGTCCGTTTATTTGTCGATTATTTACATTTTGAGCACACTGTCTATTAATAGTCCGCCATTTTGGTTTTTCACTGTGCCCGTTGCCAGGCAACTATCGAATATTTAGACGCTTGTTGTTTTATTACTTTTCGCTTTTAAATACATAAAAAACACAAGATGAACAGTAGGAAACGGTCTTATGAGGTAATTAATAATAATTTCTTTATTTGTATAATTATTTATTGTCAAAGTACTGCGTTCTAATGGACCATGACGGTCAAAGTTCATCACGAGCACCTGCGGCGCAGGATACGCTGTGCCTTCACAGGGCGCACTGTGTCCTGTGCCGGGCGCTGTTTTTGTTGTGTCGGGCGCACTGCGCCTTGTGACCGGCGCTCGGCACACTGCTAGTATAAAAGCCTTGGAATTTTTCATTCGAGGACTCCAACGCTTCAAAATTATAAGAGTGCACCATTTCGGCCGTTTCCTAAAATAATAAGTTTTAAAGGTGCGCACTCTCCTTTCAATAACATTTTATTAAATGAGTAGGATTTAACTACTAATAAATTTATTCACAGAAATAATTTATTTACCATCTTAGATAAAGTTGTCAGTTTTCTTATTTGTACATTTTTGCATACTACTGCCGGGTTGTGTTACTGAAAGCTCCGGTTCAAATTTCCATTCAACAAGGGTATATCTAGATATATTTAGGGTGTTTATCTGAAGGGTTCTCGTTATTTGCGATAACAGAGAAATTTATATTTGCAAAGATATATTGAATCATTATGTTGTTGTATAAGTAATGAAATGCCGTTTTGAGTATTTTAGTACTAATTAAAAGTCTCATAGATTTAGATAGGTCTTAGTTTTCATTATATGAATTTAGGGATCATACCCATCGCAAATACAAACCCCAACCCGTTTACTAAACTCCCATTAATTAATGAGTAGTCCAACAGTTGGAGTCCAACTTAAAGAAGCCCATACACCATACACAAGAAACTAGCAGTAATTAAATCAAGCAGCAGACGCAAGTTAGCCGACATCTGATCAGTGACCGAGGCTGAGCGCTACCAAAACACGACATACAAGTTCTCAAGATCAGTCCCGCCGACATAGGCCTGGTGGATCAAACAGTGTAGCTGCACTAGCCCCTTCAAGTTCAAGAGAGATTTAGCACCCGGAGGCTCCCCGCCCTCCCAGGAAGTGACGACGGCGCAACATTTATGGTGGCAGCGGTGGGATCTGATTTAATATTGTTGTAGTCAGATCCTGCGATCGAACCAGCGTCCTCACGAATAAAAGAGTTGCACGATGATTGATCCAAGTGCCGTGGACAGTGAAGGGGTCATATCCTTTAACAAGCAATCACCAGTAGGGGCTAGCAAACCTAGCATAGCGGGTGGATTTGAGACTGCTGACGAAATGTCTGACATTGAATCCACGGTGGGGGAAGGAGTGAGCATTGCCCCAGGTACACATAACAATATCAATGACAATGCCATAAGTCAGATGACAGAACTAATGACGGGAGTGACTAGCGCCTTAAGAGATGTAGTAAAAGAGCTCGGAATAATAAAGCAAGCTACTGTTAGGCCCACTAATGCAACATCTAACAATAATAATGAGGTCCCCTCAGACGGCATATATGGCCGGTCCCCCAGGGAAGAAAGGCACACTGCACTTAATCACGATCGCTCATCTAGGACAGCCTATAATAGCTTTCGGCCAGACAATTTTCGGCCAGATCCATACAACATAAGTCAAAACCGATCACAGGCGGACCGCTATAGGGGCCCCGCGCCGAGTGAGGGTCATGACTGGCAACACTTCCAAGATAGGCATTCGCACAGACCGTCTTGGCACACCACAAGTGTAAAGCTTCCCGCATTTAATGGTAAGGAAGATTGGCCCACGTGGATCGCCCGTTTTGAAGTTATAGCGGAACGGTACCGCTGGGGAAATGAAGACAAGCTGGACCAGCTTCTGCCAAGATTAGAGGGTGAAGCAAGTGAGTTTGTATTTACACAGTTGCCGCCCCCTGTTCTCAGGAATTATGACGACCTCGTAGCTGAGCTGAATAGTCGGTTTAGGAAGATTGAGACAGCCCGCTCATTTGCAGCAAAATTTAGCCGGAGAGCGCAGAGGCAAGGCGAGACGGCGGAGGATTATGCGGCAGAATTGAAGAGACTGTATGATAAAGCCCATGGTTATAGGGACCGTAGGACGCGTGATGAGGATTTGGTTCGACGATTTCTTGACGGCTTATACGATGATGAGCTAAGGTTTGAGGTCGAATATCATAAGGAGCCGCAAAATATCGACGAGGCTGTGTTTCATGCAGTCAATCTTATTCAGACCAAGAACACCAGCCGCTATGATCGAAGAAAGCCGACCAGGAGGACACAGCTGGAGGGAGAGTTTGAATCTGGCGAAGACCAGTGCTGCTCTAGTGATCCGATAAATCGGGTCCCAGGGCCGAATCATAAGCAGGTGGAAAGCGAAGTGAGCAGCATAGCGAGTTACGGTAAAAGGGCTGAGGACAAGCAAACGAAAATCCTAGAGAAGATCCTACAGAGAATCGAAAAGCTGGAAGAAGCACATGCGCAGCAGAAACAAAGAAAGACAAATGGGAAAAAAGATAGGCGAGATGCTGAGTGTTTTAATTGTCACAATCTCGGACATTTTGCCAGGGATTGTCCCAACAAGGGTACACATGATAATCAAGAGAACGCGCGAGACAAGTCCAAGGACAATGACCAACCTTTAAACTCCAGAGGACCATTCCTTGCGGGCAAAGGGAGGTCCCAGTAAGTCAGACAGAGAAGCCCTACAACACTGTAACAGAGCAGGACCCGCCAACGGCAGAAATGTCCGCTAGATCGGCAAAGGCTAGGGAGCCTAGAGAGTTGGGCGATGGTGTGTATATTGATGGATTTGTTGAGAAGGAGCCTATTGTTTTCACGGCAGACACAGGTGCCTCGAGGACCATTCTGTCAACTAGGGTGTATGACAGACTGGAAGAGGATATGAAGCCGAGGTTGACTGGCTCCGCTTGCCTAAGAGGGGCTGGAGGGACCCCAATAAGGGAAAGGGGCAAGGCGATGTTCAATATACAACTGGGGAAGCTCCAACTTAGAAGAGAGATGATTGTTGCGGACATTGAAGACGATATCCTTCTGGGATATGATGTGTTGGTGGGTGACGAGAAGGGTCCTGCTGATCTGTTACTTAGCAAGAATATTAACGTGCTGAATGGCACGGAGATAGAGTGCCGACAGCGGGTTAAATCACCAAGAGCCAGAAAAGTTACGGTAGCTGATAATATAAGCATTCCGGGAAAATCTGAGGCATTGGTAGATGTCTTCGTTGAACGGATAGAGGGTGATGATGAAAGCAGTCGAGCTGACTTTCTCGTGGAGCCCACAGACGGGTTTAAAGATCGATATCAGTTGGTGATGGGATCAACTCTTGTAGATATAAATAGGTCAGCAACCTCGAAGATCAGGGTTATGAATCCATTGCCCTCTGTTGTAGAGCTTAAACAGGATGCTGAAATAGGACGAGCTGAAGCGATTCAAATGGTGGTGAGCGTTATTACCGAGGTGGAACATGCAGATGAGACAGAGAACTTAAATCATGTGCGGAGGGTAGAATTTGCGAACGTTAAGCCGAGTGGGGAGACTGAGGGTTTTCCAGTGGCGAAAGATACACAGGTCCCGAGGCATCTACAAGAACTGTTCGTGAAAGCGTCAAAAGGCAGAAGTGAACAGGAAACAGAAATGATAGCTGGATTGCTAGGAAAATATTCTGACACCTTCTCAAAGGACGAATGGGACCTTGGGGTAACGCACCTTGCGGAACACGCTATTAACACTGGAGACGCTGCCCCAATCAAGCAGCGCCCGAGACGCGTGCCTTTAGCGTACGCTCAAGAAGAGAAGGCCGCCATTGAAGATCTGCTGCGCAAGGGAGTTATACAGAAGAGTACGTCGCCCTGGGCAAGCCCAATTGTACTGGTAAAGAAAAAATCGGGGGCAATCCGACCGTGTGTCGACTATCGTAAGGTGAATGCTCTTGTCAAGCCCGATGGGTTCCCCTTGCCTAGAGTGCAAGACTGCTTAGATGCCGTATCTGGTGCCAGTCTCTTCAGTAGCTTTGACCTGACAAGCGGATACTTCCAGATACCGCTCAAAAAGGAAGATATCCCCAAGAGTGCATTCGTATGTAAATACGGACATTTTGAGATGACTAAAATGCCGTTTGGCCTGAATAACAGCAGTAGTACATTCCAGCGCACGATGGAGCTTGCTCTCCAGGGGCTTCAATGGGAGACCTGCCTCGTATAAATTGATGACATCATTGTCTATGGGACGACATTCGAACAACATATTGAGCGGGTAGATCATGTGCTGAGTAGACTTAAACAAGCGGGTCTTAAGCTTCGCCCCGACAAATGTAATATGTTCCAAACCGAGGTTGTGTTCCTTGGGCATGTAGTCTCTAAAGAAGGAGTTCGCCCAGATCCATCGAACATCTCGAAGTTGATAGGTTGGCCTAGACCAGAGAATGCGAAGCAAGTAAAGCAATTTGTTGCGACCGGTTCATACTATCGCCGATTTGTAAAGGATTTCGCAAAAACTGCAAGACCATTGATTGACCTCACAAAGAAGGGCGTGGAATTTACTTGGAACAGTTCATGTGAAGACGCTTTTAATCAGTTAAAATCAGCATTGACAAGCCCAGATGTCATGGGGTTTCCTCTAAATGATGGTGGCAGTTTTATACTGGACACTGACGCATCGGGTGTGGGTATTGGGGCGGTATTGGCTCAAATACAGGAAGACAGAGAGAGGGTGATATCCTATGCCAGCAGGGGCCTTAGTAAAGCAGAGCGCAACTATTGTATTACAGAGAAAGAACTGCTGGCGGTTGTGTTCTTCATACAATACTTCCGCCAGTACCTATTGGGCAGGAGGTTCGTGGTTAGGACTGACCACCAAGCGCTTGTCTGGCTGTTTTCACTTAAGGAACCGAATGGGAAGATTGCACGTTGGCTAGAGATCCTAGCGCCTTACGACTTCGGTATCGAATATAGGCCAGGGAGGAAACAGCCACACTGTGATGCGTTGTCGCGCTGTCCACAACCAAGGGATTGCAACTGCCATGACGTAGATACATCAGAGCCGCTGAAATGCGGGCCCTGCAAAAAGTGTCAAAGGAGAGCTGAAGAAATGCAGCTGGCTATGAAAAGTACCGATGCTGAAGCCGCAGATGTCAAAACTACTTTAGTAGAGACCGCTGCCGTACAAGATGTGACCAGAAAGGTTGATGTTAATGCCGCGAGCACCTCGAGCCCTGATGATTCAAGACTGGAAAGGCCATGGTATGACAAAGTTGGCGCTCAAAGCATGGCTGCTGACCAAAGAAATGACCCAGACTTGACCTTGATAATAAATGCTAAAGAGAAAGCTGAAAAGCCATCCAGCGATGCCATGAAAAGCGAGAGCCCAGCAGCAAGGCACTATTGGCTGTTGTGGGATGACCTTGAAACGCATGATGGAGTTCTCTGCAGAAAATTTCGGAAGATGAACAATACAGACGCTTACCTGCAAGTAATTGTACCAGAATGTCGCAAAGACGAAATCCTTAGACAGGTACATGATGGACTGTTGGCAGGACACCCCGGGATCAAGAAAACAAAACAAAAACTGCTCCGTGGGTACTATTGGTTCAATGTTAAAGAGAGGATAAGCCTGCATGTAAAGGCATGCGATGTTTGCGCGTCTGACAAATTGCCAAAGAAAACCCCAAGGGGTCCTATGGGTCATCTCCCAAGTGGTGCGCCATGGGACACTTTGGCCCTGGACTATCTGGGCCCTCTTCCCGAAACACCGCGTGGAAATAAATATATACTGGTCCTCACTGACCACTTTACGAAGTACGTGGAGGTGATACCCGTGAAGAACCAACAAGCAGAGGAGTGTGCTCTTAAGATTGCAAACGACTTTGTAGCACGCTGGGGTGCACCGTTGTCTATACACAGCGACCAGGGGGCGACCTTTGAAAGTAGGCTATTTAAGGAGTTGTGCCAATTATTCCAAATCAGAAAGAGTCGGACGAGTCCGAGGAATCCAAAGGGCAACGGTCAAACCGAGAGATTCAACCGGACGCTGCTGAGTATGATAAAAGCCTATCTTGTTGACCAAGAAGACTGGGATCTATACCTAGGCTGCATCGCGGGAGCATATCGATCATCCCCAAATGAGACGACAAAGCTAACTCCAAACATGCTTTGTTTAGGGCGTGAAGTGCGACTACCAGTTGACCTGATGTACAGACCAGTGCCCAACGATAGCACTATCTCAGCCCCAGGCTATGTCCAAGAAATCCAGGAAAAACTTCGATATGCACATGAGGTGGCACGAAGGTACATCAAAGCAAGCGCCCGTCGCAGTAAAGAAACCTACGACACTCGCTTGGCGGTTGGACATTTCGAAGTAGGATCACTGGTGTGGTTACTGCATGAGGGCAGGAAAGTAGGTGTATGCCCTAAGTTGGAAAAGAGATATGATGGACCATTCCCCATCGTCGAAAAGCGTTCGCCAATTACATTTGTGTTACAGCTTGATGCGAAGGGAACTAAAAGAGTGGCGCATCACGACAAATTAAAGTTGTACCAAGGCCGAAACAAGCCACGATGGGTAAAAAAATTGGCTAAGACCACGGGTGGGCTAGCGCAACCTCAGCAGTAAAATGACATTCGTTAGATGTCCAAAGGCCTTAGGGTTAATATCCAAGGAATAAGTCACTATTCCTTTAGGAACGTAGCAGTCTTAAATGTCTCGTAGAGTAATGTCATCTTGTTTTCTTCTTGCTCCCGGTGCCAGTCTAAGGAAGATCTGTGCCTTCATTAGTCGGGGTAGATTAAGGGATGTTAGTGAGAGCAGCTACAAGTAGCAGATTCTGTTCGGTCTTATGGGGTTTTTTTTTTGAAACCCGGGTCATTGGGGCTGAATAGAAAAAAAAAACAACAAAAAAACAACGGAGCTTTCAAGACATAACCTGGTGTCCAAGTGATGAACATGGCGGTAAATCGGTGCTTGCCTTCTGTATTTTCAGGCTGTCATGGAGATCAGCAAGACAAGGCGAAGGCCCCTCTTCAAGTGCCTGAGATGCATAGAGAACCGGCAGCCCCCGCACGTAAACGAGAGGTACCGAATGGTGGACCACCTCCAGAAGCACCATTTCGCTCTTGACCAGGTTCCGTTTTACTGTTCGTTGTGCCTTTTCAGATGTGTAACGAAAAGCGCACTCGTAAAACATGTGACCGACTACAAGCGCCATATTGTGATGGTCCGGGAGGAGGGCTGCCATGACGTAGACCCTCAAAAATACTTTGTGGAAAATCCCTACCCTCGAGAACCTAAGGAAGGCTTTGATTACGAGGCTTTGGCGGCAGAACCCTGCAGTTATGGGTCCCAGCAGCTTAGTGAGGATCCACTACCTAGTAAAGTGGGCAGTTCAGACTTGCATGTCGGTGGGGAAAGTGATGTGGTGAAGGTGAGCATCACCCCTCAAGAGCTTGCCAGCATCCTTGAACAGAGGGCCGTGCGATCCCTTGCAGCTACCCAACCTACGTTCAACTTGCCACCATTGAGCCCACCATGCAAGACCCCTCTCATGTATGATCCGACGAGGCCAGGTTTCATGCGCCAGCCGGCCACCATAAAGCCTGCAGCGCCTGCAACAAAGCCTGGAGGTTTGATCTCATTCGAGGATTCGCTCTCGGCTAGCGTGGCACCCACCGAGAGCTGTGTTGTCGTCAAACAGTTTTCGGCTTCCGTTGACGGAGCAAACAAAAAGAACAACAACAAGCGAGGCGGAGCCTGTGTCGGCGTCTCTCCGCCATTTGGAGAAAACCATGGAAGTTGCCGTCGGGAAACTCACGGCCGCTGTTGACTGGAACAGTCGGGCCGTGAGAAACCTTGATGAGACCACAAAGAAAATCGCGGATTCTATGGCGATCCTGGCACGATCCTTAGAGTGGATGTCCGAAGAACAGAGAAGGTGGCACCGTAGGTTAGACGAAGCTCAGGAAGCTAAGAAGCCACGACTGGAAGACAAAGAAAACATTAAGGACAACAAAAAGATCACCCATAGAAAATAGGCTGCTTGTAAACAATTATAACAAATAAGTACTGTGACGTTTAATTTAATTGAAACAGTTTTGGAAAATTTGTGACATTCCTTTAATTGAGATCTTGAATATTAGCCCTAATCATTAACGTTATGGAACATGTAATATCAGATATGCGAGTCTTTTAAATTCAGTGTTTCTGAAGTTCTGGAAAGGTGACATTAGTTTACACGCGATGTTGAAACTGAAAAGACGGTGTGAGTGTACACTCTAGTCAGAAGATATTGACATTTTTTAGTTAAGAATTTATGTATATATGTTTTCCTACGGGAACACTTGTTAATAATTGTTAAGCGTTTTAACGGGACAAACAGTTTTGTCAGCATTATCAATACTTCAGTATAACATATTTGTACTCCTGTGCGTTGATGGCAACGGGAGTTTGCCATGGAAGACCGGGGGGTAGTGTAGTGCCCAGCATTTATTTGTATAAGTGGTACTTACCCGTTTCCATACTTTATTATTCAGTGTAGTTCACTTTCTGTTCTAGCTGCATTTTCCAGCTTTATCACATATTTACAAATGTTGACCTTCCTTAATTACACAGGTCAACATGCTTTTCAACATGTGTTAGGCCAGATTTGTATCCCTGTGTTTCCAACATGCAGTGGTCTTCCATGACTGAATCTTATTGTTTGTAAACATTGCAGTGAAACTTGCATAATTACCGGTCTACTCCCGTTGTTAAGGTTAATCAGTGTGCCAGTTCATTTAAGTCCATGCTGATGCACATTTTAGCGAAGTAACAGGTTGTATCTCAACTTAAAAGTCCGTTTATTTGTCGATTATTTACATTTTGAGCACACTGTCTATTAATAGTCCGCCATTTTGGTTTTTCACTGTGCCCGTTGCCAGGCAACTATCGAATATTTAGACGCTTGTTGTTTTATTACTTTTCGCTTTTAAATACATAAAAAACACAAGATGAACAGTAGGAAACGGTCTTATGAGGTAATTAATAATAATTTCTTTATTTGTATAATTATTTATTGTCAAAGTACTGCGTTCTAATGGACCATGACGGTCAAAGTTCATCACGAGCACCTGCGGCGCAGGATACGCTGTGCCTTCACAGGGCGCACTGTGTCCTGTGCCGGGCGCTGTTTTTGTTGTGTCGGGCGCACTGCGCCTTGTGACCGGCGCTCGGCACACTGCTAGTATAAAAGCCTTGGAATTTTTCATTCGAGGACTCCAACGCTTCAAAATTATAAGAGTGCACCATTTCGGCCGTTTCGCAAAATAATAAGTTTTAAAGGTGCGCACTCTCCTTTCAATAACATTTTATTAAATGAGTAGGATTTAACTACTAATAAATTTATTCACAGAAATAATTTATTTACCATCTTAGATAAAGTTGTCAGTTTTCTTATTTGTACATTTTTGCATACTACTGCCGGGTTGTGTTACTGAAAGCTCCGGTTCAAATTTCCATTCAACAAGGGTATATCTAGATATATTTAGGGTGTTTATCTGAAGGGTTCTCGTTATTTGCGATAACAGAGAAATTTATATTTGCAAAGATATATTGAATCATTATGTTGTTGTATAAGTAATGAAATGCCGTTTTGAGTATTTTAGTACTAATTAAAAGTCTCATAGATTTAGATAGGTCTTAGTTTTCATTATATGAATTTAGGGATCATACCCATCGCAAATACAAACCCCAACCCGTTTACTAAACTCCCATTAATTAATGAGTAGTCCAACAGTTGGAGTCCAACTTAAAGAAGCCCATACACCATACACAAGAAACTAGCAGTAATTAAATCAAGCAGCAGACGCAAGTTAGCCGACATCTGATCAGTGACCGAGGCTGAGCGCTACCAAAACACGACATACAAGTTCTCAAGATCAGTCCCGCCGACATAGGCCTGGTGGATCAAACAGTGTAGCTGCACTAGCCCCTTCAAGTTCAAGAGAGATTTAGCACCCGGAGGCTCCCCGCCCTCCCAGGAAGTGACGACGGCGCAACAATATTTCTTGTTCAATTTCATACCTGGATTATGTACGACTATGCGTGTACTGAACGTTTCCTGTTCAATGAGAAAGATGTTTTGATTGGAGTCGAGGAGGTGCATGATAGGCTCCTGAAGGTGGCACACGGAGCTCACTGGCATTCACTCTTACTTGTGTTTGCTCGGCCCAGAATACCTCGGAGAATGTTGGCCTGTGGGATTCTGCTACATGTTATTCTCTGGGAAAATTCTGTTGAGTAGGTGTGACTTTTCAATGGCAAATTTAAACTTGTCTTTTGTGCACCGAATGTTTCGTCAGGTAGGGTGGTATGGTACAACAACCACAATGATGATATGTACAATACTGAATTACAGAGATAATTAAATAAAAAATGAGTATGTCTGTCACAGCGTACACATAACACAAAGCAACTATAAATTAAGCAATTTTAATGGTAATTTTAATAATGCTTGAATATATGGTATGCATTTTAAATTTATTTCATTTGATGGCACAGTGATGGCTGAATTTTACAGAATTAGACATATTGGTTGATTTTATGTTATGCAGTTTAAATTAACTGTCTCCCTGGCCTAGTGGTTAAGGCATCAGCCTTGGGAGCGGGAGGTCGAAGGTTCGAATCCCACCAAGGTTTCGTTCTGATATGGCCGGTTTGTGAGCCGCCAGCTAGTTAAAGAATGGTTACCGTATGCCTACCTGCCTGGTGCCTGGCATTAAAAGGATAGGATTCGGGAGGTACAAGTGCAATAGAAAAAGGTGTCTCATAAGTCAGAAATGGCTGGTCCTTTCAATAGGGGTGACACTATAATAAACAAACACTTTACCTTTACCTTTTTAACTTCAGTTTACACAACTGTGTTCGGCTGGATTTACTGGCAAAACTAAATATTTTGTTTAATTTCGGATCAAGTTGCAATTTATTAAAATTGCAGGATTTAGAATAGAACAGCAAAAGTGTGAACATACCACAGCACCCATTAACAGTATGGAAAAAATAGAGAGATTTAGATTTTTTTTCATTTTTGTAGATGATAGTGCAATAACGTATAGTATCTAAAGTTTCAAACCTTTATATTGAATGGCTACTTAGAAAAGTGGACTTAGAAATAGACTTGACCCATAAGCTGACGCCCGCACGCCCGCCCATAATGACATTATCCAATCTAATAACCTGGGCTGAAGGTTATAAAGCTGAGGTTGGAAACCAGTCTCAAATCTCAAGCATCTGATTGGCTGAAATGGCGACTGGTCGCCATTTCAGCCAATCAGATGCTTGAGATTTGAGACTGGTTTCCAAGCTCAGTTTTATAACCTTGGGCACAGGGCTTTCCAAGAAATTATTGGTTAAAAGAACAACATTGAAGTAGCTTCTTAAATATTTTCTATTGTTCTTTTATTTATAAAATCAAATTATTTAATGATTGGTTAATCCTACCGTCCATATTAAGCTTAAAACATAGGTAAAAGCAGAACTAATGGAAAACTAATCAAGTGATAAAAAGGTGAAATATGCAGACCAGGAATCGCCAAGTCAAGAAGAAGAGAGAAGGTGTGAACATGGTTAAATAATTGATCAGTTTCAAAAAAGACAATACAAACAATTAACAAAAATGAGAACCCGAGGGGTTACCGCCTTGGAACGGCCAATGGCTAATCAAATTGCCACTGGTGATTTAAACACTTGCCCCAACAGGTTCTGATATCACAAAACAAGTACAAGTTGTCTTGGTGAAATAACTCCAACCTACCCATCGGCTCAACAATGTTGCATGCAAAAGCACACAAACATATAAACATAAGAAGCTAATAGAATTGCGAAGCCAAAAGGCGAGAGAAATACATGGCGAAATTCTTTGCGAATTGGTTGATCAACTACAATGAAAATCGGTCAAGTAACTCTTTAGGTAACAGTGCACGTGGTGCTGTATCGAGTGTTGGACAATTTGATTACATAACGGTGTCTCCCAAGGAAAATTTGAGTACATAAATTTGTCTCGCGAGGAAAATTTCACGGTGAAACGGAACAAAAAATATCTTTAAAAAAAGATAAACGGCGTTGATGGAAAAGACTTTTAAATATAAGAAAGAAAGAAATAAAGAGCGTGCAAAATTTTCGTCTGGCGATAATACGTCGCTTAAAGAAGAATGTCTAACATTAACTGTACATTTATTCAGTTTCAATAAAAGACCTCTTGTAGAGTTAGTACTAATGATGAATAAATGTCATTAAAATACAATAAATGAAAATAAAAACAACTTGTTACAAGAGCAAAATTTACCAACTTTTACGTAAATTAACTTTATAAAAAGTGTCCCTCCCGAGTATTGAACCCGGGGCCTGAGCTTGAGAGGCGAGTGTGATAACCACTAGACCAAGGCGATTTGAATTTCTGGTCTTGAAATTAACAATCAGTATCAAAGGAACTAGAAAGGAACCAGTAAGAACCAGAAATATCTGCACTTCCCTGTCGTTTTACACTGTGTATTGTACTCGAGTGTTTACCTGACACCCATGAATATTCCATATAAAATCGTATATAAGCCATCAATTGACTTAACTGGTTACTTATACCGTAAATATCCTTTTCTCCAATACAATTATCGCTTTTAAAAACGAAAATGCCCGATCATATAAGTGCCAGGTAAATACTAACACACAATATAAAAATCGTTACGGTAATCATTAACGAGACCCACTAATAACCAATCAAAATAATCTATTTGATTTTCCCGCTGCATAATAAGTTTTATTTACAAGATTTCATTGGTCGAAAAACTAGGTCAAAAGTGAACTTAGACAGCTAACGCCGAAAAAAAAAACAAATCATCGTCAAACTTTATACTGCGTTTTATTCATTCCTTGAGTATAAAAATAGTTAATTCGAATAATTGGTTTAATATCACAGACATAGATAATATCAAAATTACTGATTTCCATAAACACCATAATTATTATTTTTATAAAAGTAAAATGTAAAAAGTCATCAAAAAGCATTACATAATTATAATTTTCAATTCTGTAAAACAACGTTGGTAATAATTTATAAGTCTTAAAGGGAGATGTGCAGGGTCGAGAAGGTGTACTCGGTAAAATCGTAGACAGATCGATCTATCTAACACTTACGTGTACTTTTCACTAAACTCTACATTTCAAACCCTCCAGGAGGAAGTTTTCGGTTAATTTTACCATTTTACCGGACCTGAAAACAATCCGCTGAAGAAATCCGTATACAGAATACATTCTATATTTAGCGATCATGGGAATGTCATGTGGTCATTCAACAATTAAACAACAACAACTACAACAAATGGCGAAGTCGATAGTCGGCAAGGTACACCGAATGCGTATTTTGGATGAAGTGTCACGTGACAATCCCAAAAACCACCGCGGCTTTACGCGGGAAATACAAACATAGCTTACCTATGTGCGTCGCATAAGATAGGAAACACCATTTATTTATCTTTTTTATATAAAATATTGGTTTGAAATATTTCGGGTATTAATCAATATTTGAGCTTCAAATAATGATATTCAACTGATTAAAAACCCTTTTCGCAATATGTTCCATTCATCAATCCTGCACATCTCTCTTTAATTTGTCAATATAAAAGATACATTGCGAATTTCTGATTTTTATGTAGTCCATTTCAAAGCTTAAACTCTCCATTTCACTTGGTTTTTGTTACATTTTCCAATGATTACTGAAAACCAGTATTTTGGCTTGTATTATCCGCCATTTTTTTCGTTGTTCCTCGGGTTATTCATAGATTACGCATAGCTACTTCGTCTTAGAATACGTTTTTCTGGATATAAGCCGGACCTGAAATAAAGAGGTCATGAAATGATAAAATATTGTACTCAAAAGTTTCAACAATTTTATGTTGGGATTGACATTATTTTAAATAACTGATATAGCGCATGAAATCTGATAAATGCTTTGCTAACTCGATATAATAAAATATATAAACTGGCTAAGGATATTTTTTGTAAACATAACACGATTTTCATATCAGTCTATCATAGTTTAGCGATACCTATGTGGGTCAATCTTTAGTAAAAATGTGGGTATCAAGGAAGAAAAACTGGTACACCAACATAGACGCGAGCTACATATCAATATTTAAGAGCATTTTTACTAGCTCTGTATTTATTTTCTTGCGAAGGATGCTTACGACTGAAACCTTCTAGAATTATTTCTTTTAGGACCAAACTAATGAGCACTTTCTTCCAGACGGATATTTCGTTCTATCCTATCATCTATAAAATCCTTTTTTTTAAGTTGAACTTCATCAAATATTACACAGCTGAGATTAAAAGACCAGACTGTTTAAACTTGCTTGAAATTTGAATTACCAAGACAACTTTTTGCATACCATATATATCTTGAGCAGAAATATCGTTTGCTTGGCTTATACATGCCATTAAATGAGGTCGACAGAGCAGAAGTGTAAGCTCCCATGTTATGAAAATAAATCCAATCGCCAACTTCAAGCATCGGAAGTTGAACAGATTCTGAGATCAAATCACAAGCAGCACAGGTGGGTCCCCAGATCACGCTGTCATAAACAGGAACGTTATCTGTGCTCTGAAAAAAAAACAATAAATGCCTAATTATGCATTTGGATATCACTATTTCTAATAAATGTCGAAGCTAATGGGTGAAATACGATACTTAAATTAATGGTATCTACATTCAAATTCATATTCTTTTCAGTGTAATTATTGCATAGATAGCAAACACTTAAGATTAATAAACAAGATTTTGTTAACGTTAATTAAACGATTTTCAACTGAATTGAAGTTGTATTTTTTATTTTAATAAAATAACAAATTACTGATTTAATTTCTGAGCTGGTCACTGTAGTAAGTTATTTATTTCAAGATAAAGAACTACCTCAAATATACAAACAATTTCTAGTACCAGGGGTATTTAAAATTTGAAGATATTTTACTGAACATTTCGAACTTTAATTGTTGTGTTTTGACAAATCAATCTTCAGATAGCCGTATGTCATGTGTACAATAAACTAACATACCACTAACACTTGAGGTTCATATTTTTCACTAACGATCGATTTACATAGGAAGGAACCAAATATCCCATCATTTACATAATACATAATCTTTGCAACGCTGTCTACGCCATCGGCTTCGGTAATTTGTTCCCCATCTGGAATTTAAAAAAAACACTCAGACTCCTCACGCACACAAAAACACAGAGAACATATTTGAAAATAGTAAACCGTAAGAAGATTCTATCAACATGTCAAACAAAACCTCGTAATTTTAAAATGATATTGCCCCTTCTGGGAGCGAAACCCGAGGGCGACATTCCCTAGCAATGCTATTTTGAAAGGATTCACAAAACATAAAATATATAGCATATCTTCACTTCATTTATATAATTCTAAAAAAGTAATATATGCATATCAGGAATCGCCACATTCACAAAATGAAGAGAGGAAGAGAGAGAGAGAGCATGTTTGTTATAAGTATGTTAATTCAAAAAGGACGCCATAAACAACTAACGAAAAAGAGAACCTTCGGGGATACCGTCTTGGAAAATAGCCGTAAAGTTCTAAGAATCGGTATGTACTAACCTTTTTTGTCCGAAAGACGTTTAAACACAACTCGTTTGGATATGACGTTAACAGCAACAGTTCCGGAAGATGCCACAAAATATCTACCAGGTTCAGCAATTACTCTGACGCCTTCCTCTGGCGGAAAATGCTTCTCAAGGCATGTGTTAACTACGTGACATATCTGCAATAATACAGGCGATGATTCGGTTTCATTTAAAAGTCATAAACTTATTACACCTCACATTTTTTAAATTAGTTAATTTTACACATAACTTTTAATCGTTTCTGTTCTAACTGTCTTATTGTCTAAGAAATTCATTGACAGATTATAAAAAGTTTAATAAAACTGAAGCGGAAAAAAAGCTCATTTACCAAAATATACTTACCTACTTAAACTGTTTTAAGTCTTTTAAGAATATTTTAGACAAAAAACGACCTCATCAAATATATTCCAAGATTCCTGTCACAATTGTATTCTGTTTAGTTCTGTCCATTAATATTTCGTATAGGGCAAACCCATACTTTTATCTGGGGACCATATGCCGCTGATCATGGAATGGTATTAATCTGTAAATACCGCATTTAAGGTTCTATGT